>JAADKR020000002.1:540473-554534 GCA_011763505.2 Lythrypnus dalli
AGATTGATTAT
Organism: Lythrypnus dalli; assembly: GCA_011763505.2. Lineage (NCBI taxonomy): Eukaryota > Metazoa > Chordata > Actinopteri > Gobiiformes > Gobiidae > Lythrypnus > Lythrypnus dalli. The sequence goes on from JAADKR020000002.1 coordinate 540,485, forward strand.
GCAGTTTGTGCAATGCAGTACTCATAGCAAAGGGGAGGAATCTTTTTCACCCTTTGTCGTTCACTGCACGCGCGCTCGTTCATAGTGAGAATCTACATTGTAGTTATCTTGAAAATAAAGGATATAAACACGAAATGAGAAACTATTGGCTGGTAGTGCACCTGCTTTTACTTTTGTTTTTATGATGGCATTGATATAATATTTTATTTACAAGTGGTGTTTGAAATCTATTCTCAGGTCGAGTCGAAACCTCCCTCGAAACCAGTGAAAAAAGAAACAAAGAAGGAAAGCAAGAAAGAGATGTCTCTTCTTGACCTCGATGACTGTGAGTTTCCTTTCTGTTTTGTTAAAACCAATGATTTTTACAGCGCAGGTAAAATAAGTATTGAACATGTCACAAGTACATTTTTCACTTCAGACATTTTCAGAAACAGTAAACTGAATGAACACAAACTTCAATGCATTCATAATGTGTCTTTTTTTGGTTGATTAAAATATTTAATAATGATGAATCTCATAAATGTCATAGTTAACTCATGACTACTAGCATATTATTCACATCATTTGAATACTTTCATCAACATGGAAAAGTGTTCTATTGAAAACGTGTAGTGTTACATTGTCGCTGTAATCTTGTACTGGAAAGTCAGGCCAGGAGACATCCCAAAGTGCTCAAAGCGATTTATTTAACAGAAACAAAATAACCATAAACAAGAAAAAAGCCTATATCTTTATAAGAAAACAACTCAAGAGTCAAACAAAACAAAAGATACGTATGTAACTAAGGTTCTATGAATCCTGGATGAAAACCAGAGGCGGTGCTTTAAGCACTGAATGATCATCTCGAGATGAGATCATGTCGAGAATTAAAATCAACAAAGTCACCTGTGACCCCCCCGGTGAGTCACGTGAGTCTATAAAACCACGTGGCACCGGAAACTCAGTCCCTTAACCTTCTCGCGAGCACACAAAGATACCGAGAGACCAAATGCTTTGACGGTGCCATCACTAATGGCTCAGCTGCAAACACTAGACTAAACAAAAACAATAGTCAGCTTAAACTAGACTGCACAAATAACAATACAGAAAAGCAACAATAAATATTAACCAAAAAAAATAAAAACACAGTGAAAAGGAGGCGTGATCATCCCTTTCACACTCACTTTGAGCAGCCGTTCACAATTGACCTCTGTTGATAAACAAACGACAAAGTGCACTGTATTGTGGTCATTTTGTCCTGTGTCCTCATGTTCAGAGACAAGTAGGGCACTCAACATTTCCCACAACACATTATGAATAGTGGTGAGAGCAATGGTCACAGACCGCAATGCACTGGGAGAGACGAAAGAGAAGAGCGGACAGCAACACTTATACTGCACAAAAGCCTGTTCTCAAAATAAATCTTATTTGAAGTGAAAGATCTGGCAATGCAGTCCAACTTTTGCATTTTTAAAACAAGACAATCTTCACAAATGTAAATCTTATTATGAGCAAGTCTATTCTTGCTTTTAGTAAATTGAGACACAGACAAAAATGTGGCCATTTCTCGTGCATTACAGATCTTAAACAAGGGGTGTCAAATTCATGTCAAAAGACTGAGGTTTTTGTTTTAATTTAATGAGTAATATTTTCACTTTTAAAAAAAATATAAATGCATTTTATAGTTTAATGTATTTTAGTGTATGATGTCTTTGATAATACTGTAGATCACCTATTCACATGTTGTAAGCTTTCAATTTTAGGCCCAAATTGTAGTATTGGATGTGGATATTCCACATCTGTATTGTCGTCATTTTCCTGGACTGATGAATGTTTTTGTTTGTTCCTCAGTTGAGCCGGCGCCGTCTCCACAGGTCACTCCAGTGAACGCCTTTCTGTCCAACAGCCTTGTCACGGACCTCGAGGGGCTGTCTCTGTCCGACGACGTCTTGGCTCCAGCCGTAAGGATCTCTGCCTCTACTCATTCATCTTTAACTGTTTCTAAACATAAATCACTTTTGTGAAATCAATATCTGTTTCTGAATACACAGGTCATTTTTATCAATGAAACACACACAAGACCTTTATCAATAAAAGAGGTCAAGGACCTCTCTTAATTATCTTGACTATAATAAAGTAGATAGATATATAATAAATAAACTATAAGAAAATAAGAAAAACAAAAATCTGAAATAACAGTAGTTTTTATTATTTATTTGAGCTGGAACAACAAAGTAAGTTTTGTAGTGCTGTTTCATAAAATCTTGGTGTCTGTCGAATTACTGTACTATTTATTTTCAGCACCAACAGTACTTTATCTTCTTCGATATCATACTTGCCGCTTAGAGGCAAGACGCTGCAGGTGAATAGCGGAAAAAAAGTATAGGTATCAAATTGAAACTGTTGCTGTAGATTACTGACATAACTAAAAATGTTCTTGCAAGTTTTCTGCCATTTTATGTTTTTATTTTTAAAAAAATTTTTAGCTTAAATATGGTAAAACAAAAAAAATCTAGTATTTTTGGCAACAACTTATGGACAATGGATTGAGTCACGGTCACATTCATGGGTTTATTTTGTAGATATATTTGCTACAAAGACTTTTTCAGATGAAATTTTGGATATCTTGTTTAGTTTAAAAAAAGCTATGCATTAGTAAATCCGTAAAAAATTCTAATTTCTCCTTGGTTATTGAATTTCTATCCTCAATAAATCAGGCTCAAAAATAGATTTAAAAAAATGTTCTGCTTAAAACTTCAAAATAGTTCAAGACGAGAAAGTATGAGTCTGTAGGATCTACTAAAGTGCAGATATTGTCGCCACAATGTAAGAAAAATGCCTTTTGAGAAAACGACCTTTGAAATTACTATTTCCTATTTATATCTATGGAAAACATTGAGTCAGTGCAATAATTAAACATTTTATTGTTATTATTAGAGCAGGTGAAAGTTTATAATATATGTTAAGAGAACAAACTGGCTCAAAACCTGAAAAAAAAAAAAGTTTGGCTGCAGAGTCTCCTCCTTGTCGTCCTGTGTTATCTACAAGCTGCACTGTTGGCAAGTTTCATTAATTCCTAAAAAAAAAAAACCCTTTCTTTTTTCACAGACCATTTCTCCGTCGGGCTCCATGAAAACGTTCGAGCTGCTCCACCGCATCACGGGAGAGGGTCTGTCGGTGGAGTACTGCTTCAGCCGGCAGCCCTTCAGCCCCGACGCCAACATGGTGTCCGTACAGATCCGCTTCACCAACAACTCCAGCTCCGATGTCGCCGGCCTGCACGTGGAGGACGCCAAACTGCAGTCCGGCATGAGGGTCAAGGAGTTCCCCGAGATCGGTGAGACACCAACCATCTAATAGTACTGTTGTGTCATCTATTGTACTGTTGTTTAATCTATTTGTACATAATTATTAGTTGTCTGTAAATATAGTAGATGTTAAATGATTCACCATCAAACCAAAACATGTACAGTGAGCTAAACCTCTATCTGAGTACAAATATGAATTGTTTTTACATGAAATGTCTTCGAGGTGATGGTTTGCTGTAGCATTTCTGGTTCCAAACTCCCCTAGACTAAATAAATTCAGTCAAATGGTTTTCTTTTAGTGCAGAAAAATGGAGCAGCTTTAAAAAAAAACATAAGTAATAGTTAGGGATGCATCGATCCGATACTGGTATCGAATATTGGAGCCGATACGGGAAAGAATATTGGATCAGGTATCAGTTCCAAATATCTGACACTGAACCGATGCTTGTTTTGTCTCTCACGGTTTTAAAACAAAACTTTCACCGAAGTGAATATGGACATGCTGCACCCCTTTTTAAAGCTCAGAAATTGGAGAATTCAAGCACTGCATTAGATTGACACTCAGTGACAGAAATTGTATGACTGGGAACCTACAGTAATGAAATAATATTGGCCACTGTTGAGTGTGTTTATGAAATGTTTCGCAGCCTTTGTAATTTGCAACTAATTATTTTGCCCCAAGATCTTTTAAAATGTTCAATAAAATAAATTACAGAAATAGGTCACTATTTGTGAGGCCGCCAAGTGTTTTTCCAGAACATGAGGAAGAAACGGCAAACCTTTAAACATCGGTAACATTTGCTGTCTGGTTTGAACAGAGGCGCTGCCGGCCGGAGAGACGACCACAGCAGTGATGGGCGTCGACTTCTGCGACTCCACGCAAGCAGCAAACTTCCAGCTCTGGTGAGAGAAGCCTTTATGTCTTCACAGCAGCTTTTAACACTAGAAATGCCAGAAGCCCGCCTTTTGGCTTTTCTACCTGCCCAAAAGTGCAGCCTCATAGCTGGGTTAATTTTAATCTTTTTTATCTTAATCTTAATCTTTTCCACCCTGTTATTTAGTAAGAGGTCGACACAGCTTGTTTTTCTCATTTCTTCCTTTTTTATTTTTGCAAATATATTATGTCAACACTTCAGCCCTCTAACTTTCCAATTTACAGGTTTTTTACATTTCAAAAGTGTTTAAACCAAAGTATGATCCTGGGCTGAGGTGCTTTTTCTTGTTTTGTTCGAACACACACATTTTTTTTAATTTAAGACTACAAGGATTCCTGAGATTATTGTGTCCCTGAGTAGTGTAAAAAGTCCTAAAAATGCACAAAAATTCTTGTCTTTTCAGTACAAACTCCAAGAAGTTCTTTGTGTCGATCCAGCCGCCTGTTGGAGAACTGATGAGACCAGTTTTTATGACGGAGAATGAGTTTAAAAAAGAGCAAGGTGGGTCATCATCATTTCAATATTACAGCTTTTACCAAACTACTCCAAAGCTTTTAATGACTACAGACAAGTAATACTCTTAATATTATGTGTAAGTTATGTGAAAGCACTTCTGTCTGCAGCAGTGGTCACTGTTGAAGTAAATTTACTTCAGTACAGTCCCTGAGTAGAGTTTTTGAAAATCTTTAGAAATCTTACTACTTTCGCTTCACTAAGAGAAATATAATATAGCTAATAAAGTTAGTTTGGCCATTTGTTTTATTTTAAGGCAAGACACTGCAAGTGAATGTTTTTTTTTCTGCAGGTCAGCTGATGGGCATGAACGAGATCGCCGAGAAACTCACGCTGGATTCAAAATGTAGGAACGAACACGCCATCGTCCAGAGAGTGTCGACCGCAGCAAACCTGAGCAGAGTGCCCTGTGGCTCCGACAACGAGTGCAGGTCAGAGCAAACATTCATAGTTTTAGGTTTTATTCCATCATCTCCAATAAAATAGCAACCACTTTTTCACTACAAAAAGTGATCTAGATGTAACATTTTCCTGAAATAAATTATAATATTTGCCCTTGAGTTGAGTTGGCCTGTACAATTATCTACCAACATAAGATGTAGTTTTGCACATAAATAAGAAAAAAATATTAATATTTTAATAAAAGTAAGATGTATCTTCTTTCAAGTGCAAAAATACTCATCCCTTTGTATTTTGTTTTAGTTAGAATTACTTAAATTAAATTTAAATGGCCTTATCAAGGCCACTTATCAATGCACTGCTGCATCAATGATCATAAATAACAAACACTATTCATTTTGTGGATGGTATTAATGATAAAAAAATTTATTAACTACATATTTATTGCAAGTTAAATGACTGGATTGATGAATATTTTACTTAGTTTGAGTAACTTGTTCTTGCCAAGTAGAAAATCTGCTCATGGAATAAGTATTTTTCCATGAGACACTGCAGCAAAACTTTTCATTTTCAGGTTTTGGGTCAGTTTTGTCTCTGAACATACTTGACAGGAACTTTCACCGACTCTAAACCAAAATTCTCAATCTTCACAATAACATTATTACGCTGATTCAATGTTTCTCCATGAATTTAAATGGGGAAAGCAGTGTGTTAAAGTATAAAGCTATTTTCTCAAAAAGGATTTTTCTCACATTGTATCAACAATATCTGCAATTTAGTAGCTTCAACAGACTTCAAACTTTCCAGTATTGGACTTAACAATATTTTAACATTTTCTTCAGAGGGATTTTGAGCCAGGTTTAAAGTTTTAAGAAAAGGGTTTATTTTGTAGATATTAGTTCCAAAGACATTTTCAGCGGAGGTTTTTTTTTTTTTAAATAAGCTATGTATTAGTTAAAAAAACAGCAAAAAAAATAAATCTATTTTTACCTCGTTTTTTTATATTCAAAAATCAATCAATCAGGCTAAGAAATAAGTACTAAAAATCCCTCTGAAAAACACCATATTTTCACAAAGTGGCCTTTCAAATTACTATTTCACATATAAATCTATTGAGACAGTTTGAATCAGTGAAAAAATTAAACATGTTATTGTGAAGTTCAATTATTTTTGTTTAGAGTAGGAGAAACTTTATATGTGAAGAAACCCAACTGGCCAAAAACCTGAAAATGGAGAAAAAAAAGACTTTTGCTGCAGTGTCTCAAATTAAACTTGATAAAAATAACTTTGAGTATTACCAAAGGAACAATAATGTTGTTTTCTTGTGTACATGTTAATTTATCTCATTTTAAGCAAATTAATGCATGTTCTGTTTTAAAAACCATTTTAAAATCAGCGTCAATCGTCTTTAATTCAAGTTCTTTTAAAGCAATTTATCTAAGATGAGATAACACTTAATAATATTATGCATTAAATAGTAAATGCTGTTTATGTTCTATCAGGTCTCACAAATAACATATGTTTTTACTCTACAACTTTTTCCATCTTGACTTTATTCCTGTGTTTCCGGCCTTTTGCTGCTTTGAACTCTCTAACCTCCAGCACTCCTGTCCTTCCGCCTGAATTTCCTGTTCACAGATTTGCCGCTCGGACCGTGACCAGCGACAGCCTGGTCCTGGTCACCGTGGCGACCAGAGCGGAGGGCGCGGCGCAGCTGACGGTGAACTGCGACAAGATGGTGATCGGCACGATGCTGGTGAAGGAGATCCTGCAGGCCCTGACGCAGTGACGTGTCGGGGGAGTTGGTTGCGTTCAGGCCGCCAGGAGGCCGGTCAGTTGCCGCTTGGACGTTACGAGTTTCCACTTCGGAGCGCTGTACAAATGTTTATTCATATTCATTCAAAACATGCTCAATAGATATAATATAAAACGTTCATGTTATACCGATGAGGCGAGATGCTGCAGGGAAAACAATCATTTTCCACGCATTGGGTAGTTTTCTCCGTTAACATCAGTTGTAATGCCAGAGTAGAAAAAGGATCAAACTCTCGACTTTGTTCAGTAAGGGAGTCAGAGAAATCCAGGAAGTCACTCTGAGTGTGGCAGCCTTTCCGTCTGTTTCCCACGCGTTTCTATTCACAAATCTGACATGTTTGGTGTCTACATTTCCACGTCACACCTACAACATTAATATGTAAACCAAATATGTTCATTACCTTTAAGAGAATGTCCACTGGCTCCTCCCACAGGCGGAGAAATATCCAGTGCAACTGATGCATGAGCAGACGTTTCCAAACTTAAAAGCTCATTTTCTTTACACTCTTGCAACAAGTTCTCCACTTTCGTAGCACTTATAGGCTCCAAACGTTCCAGACTTGGACTTAAGAATAGTTTAAAGGTTTTTTTTTTCAGAGGGATTTGTTTATATATAATTTATAGCCCGAATTATTGAATCTTGAATCCCAAAAACAAGGGAGCATTTGATTTTTACTTCTTACAGATTTTCTTATCAATGTTTATCTTACTCAAAATCAAAACAAGATCCAAAATCCCCTCTGAAAAAAAACGTTGTAACCAATAAATCCAAAAAATAAAAATTGAAATTTAAACCCATTACAAAATCCATTATTAAGATTTTGTCAATGATAATATAGGCCATTTTATGCCTAAAATTACTTATTTTTATATGAAAACATAAAGTAACAGACAAGGAGAGACTAGGTACAAATCTCAACATTGACCAACATTGAAAAATTGATGCTTTCTCCTGCAGCACCTTGCCTTAATACGCCTTATGGTCTGGAAAATGTAATAATTCCAAGTTTGAACAGCATTCCAGGGCATTTTTCTCAAATTACAATATAATAAAATGAAATCATCTTTCATTTGGCAGACAGTAGTACCAAACGCATTTAGTTTCTATTCCAGTCCACAGTATTTTTTTATGTAGCATAAGGAGACATCACAGTCAGACTACATTAGAAACGAGCATATTTTCTGCACAATTTTCCAAAAGAATGGGCAGCGCGGCGTTTCAATCTTGTACAAAAGTATGCTGTATGTAAAAAGTACTTCTAGGACAAAGTGTGGTGTGCATGAATGTGTGTGTTTGAAGAGTATACTGTACGATCCACAACAACAACAACACTGTCTGGAACTCTTTTAGCAGGTAAATGATTGAAATTGTACTGTTATTTATGTGTTCTTGCCTTTTTAATCTGCGTTTTGAAAGCCAAGCATCATCTGGCAGCTTTTGTTTTTGTTACAAACCTCAATGAGTTGAATGTTTTTGAAGGCAATTTATTTAAACACTTTATTTCTTTATAGCTGCTCACAGTTGCAGTTGTAGTACCAGCTCGTCAACCCTTCAAAGCCAAAGTACGCTTAAGAAAGATGGAACTAAAGATAGAGAAAAAATATCTACCTTCTAAATATGATATGATATTTGATATTGATATTGAATATTGATCCAGTGTAACCCATTTCGGGTTTTGGGCCAGTTTGGTCTCAACATATAGACTTTCACCTACTCAAAACAAAAAAATACTTGATCTTCACAATAACATGTTTAAATATTGCACTGATTTAATGCTTCCATAGATTTAAATGTGAAATTTAGGAGCTCCGACAGACTTCAAATAGTTCTTTTCAGAGGGATTTTTTTGTATTTAATTCTTAACCTGATTTATTACGTTTTGAATTTCAAACAACGAAACAAAATGTTATGTTTTACAGATTTTTTTCCTCTAATGCATAGCTTATTTCAAAAGTAAAGAAGTTATCCAAAATTCCCATCAGAAAAAGTCTTTGTAACAATTACTGTTTATCTACAAATAAACCCATACAGTTAAACCTGGCTCAATCCATTGTTCAGAATTTATAACTGAAAATACTGGCTATTTTGGGCTTTTTTAGGCCTAAAATGCCATATCTTTATATAAACACACAAAATGACAGAGAACTTGCAATAATTTTTTCCCTCATATTTATGTCAATAATCTACAACAAAAGGTTCAAATCAATATCTCTATCTCGCTGGTTAACGGTATTACTGCTTACTTTGCAGAGAGAAAATCTAGATAAAAATAACAAAATTCCAACTGCATACAGCAGAAATAATAATAATTGAAGGATGGGACATGAAGTCTTAACTCTTACCAATGATTTACACTTTGGCTTTGAAGGGACAGGCCTCACCAAAGCATCTACAGCCGTTTTACAGCAGTACTTCTCTCGAGAAGAATTCTGCGACTTCCACCACACATCCAGAAGCTTCTCTTCCTCTGTGTGTGAACTGTGCTCCTGGAGTAGTTTATTTATTATACAAATAAAGATATACAAGGTCTCACACGTGTCTGTTTGTTTTTATTCAACCAGATCCTCTGTTTTGTCTGTAAATCAGATCAATAATTAAGCTTTGGTCTTTTCCAGTCACAGAACGCTCTGACCATGAGCAGCCTCTGGAACCAACCGACCTCTGGGACGGACGGAGAAAAGTGTGGCTGCCAAGTGTTTCCAAACTGAGAGGGAATTAGAATCAGTTCGATTCTAATTCAATATCACAAACGTTATGGCAAAGAGACAACCACGGGAGGGAAGTGTCTCACCAAAACAGTGCAGCCGTCGGAGCTGGGTTTGAGACACTGCAGGTGAATTTGAAAAATGTTTACATATAGATATCAATGTAAAACTTTTGCTTTAGATTACTGACATAAATATGAGAAAAAAATGTATTGCAAGTTTTCTGTCATTTTATGGTCTTATATAAAAAATAAGCCTAAAATGCTCAAAATTGCTGATAGATAAATTAGTTACGAAGACTTTTTTTTTTTAGGGGATTTGGGATATTTTAGTTTTAAATAGATGTCTTGTATCTAGTTTCTAATTTTCAAAAACTCAATAAACCCGCATAGGAATTAAATATAAAAAAATCCCTTTGAAAAAATGTTAAAAATATAAAGTCAAGAATGGAAAGTTTCAAATCTGTAGGAACTAAGTGCAGATATTGTCACCACAAAAAGTAAATTAAAGTAAATTAAAGTTTTCAATGTTAATGGACCAAATTTAATAGGCCAAAAATGTAGCTTTGCTTTAACTGTAAAAAAAATTGTAGCTGCAGGTTTTTTATGGACTTTAATTTGTCATTGGTTCGATCTGCGACACTGCTTTGAAGCACCAACATTCTGACACTTCCATGTCCTTTTCTGTCAAGCAGCGCTTCAGCTCCTTCCACTCATTTACTCTGCTCCCCACACTAGGGGGCGCTGTGACTCGATATTGTTTCTGATATTGGGACCACATTAATGAGTGCAACACATGGTATCGAGCCAATACCCGACGGTGACATCAGTGTCTGTGCATCTCTACAAAACAAGAAGAAATGCAGACTGCAGGTCAAGGCTTTAAGCTTTCATTGTTTGACTCTTGTGGGATTTTATGTTGACAAGCCGACAACTTGAGAAAAAAAGGATTCTCTCTCCCAGATTCACAGGCCACATATACAACAGCAATTCTAGAACAAGTTCATAAAATCATCTTTATTCACTTCATAAATCACACTGACAAACATACAATCTGAAATAGTTTTTGGTTTCTAACATTTTGTTAACATTTCAAAAATGTTTAAAAAATATGAAAAGGCACAATTTGTGGAATGTTTCATGACAGTCAAGAGACTGAAGTTTAAGGCATTTCACGGCACAAATGACTTTTCAATTCAAAAAACAGCAACTCTCGTTCCAGTTTGAAAGGTGCTTAGTTAAATGTCTGTAAACAGCCGAGGAATGTCCGTAAAGTAGAGCTCAACATTGTCAAATATTCTACTCGCTCCAAAGTGACCGTTCAAAGTGAAGCCAAATAATCAAGTACTTTTCCTTGTGTACTTTGTAAGACTGCCATTACTGCAGTTTATTAAGTGATTATTGAACAGACTAAATCTGCCGATAAAGCAGTTGGTATTACGAGAGCTAATTTAATACGGTAAGTCATTTAATAGCAATAATATTTTTTCGCATCTGATCATCTTTAAAAAAGAATATGCTATGCTTTCCATCAAAATATTGCTCTATGTTTTTACCAGTTGGATTTGTTTAGTGTATTTTTGTGCATTTTCATTTTTATTGTATTCATCACTTTTGGTAAACTTCCACCAGATCTGAGTGAACTAATAATAAATGATAAGAACTGAATCTTGAATTAATCCGTGACGATTAGCTATTTACTACTGCTCCCTTTGGAAAATGTCTAATCGAGTGAACTGAAGATTTAACTGATCACAGAGAAGTGTGAACTTTCAGCAGCAGCACATGGTTTTAGTTACTTAAAGAGCAACTCATCCCCTGCCAGACTCTGGCTCCGCCCCTCACAAACATTTGAGAATTGTGCTTCAAGGAGGCGTCGCCTGGAGGACCATTGGGCTCCAAGGGGGGGGACGTTATGCTCTGCTAATAGAAACCTGAAAATGGATATAAAGACACTCGCAATGTTCACTATTCCTCCTCCATCTCGCTCCGAGGGCGAGACTGAGCCGCTTTTACACCTGACAGTGGTTGAGCTGCTGACGTCAACTAAAACTCCTGACGTCAAATAAAACATCAGAGCCAATCAGAAGGACTGGAATGGTAATTCAAAGGGAGTACCCGTTTTTCACCTGTAGATGGAGGTACACAGACGATTTTTGGCAACTATGCACAAAAATGTCAAACTAATGACTAGGACATCTGTTTATCAGCAAAAAATAGTTGATTTGGGGGTGAGTTGCTCTTTAAGGCCAGACATCTCAATTTGAAACTTTTGCTGTAGATTACCGGTACTGACTATTGCAAGTTTTCCTTGATGCAAAGAGGCCTTAAATACCCTTTCTCATGATTGGATTGACCTGTGTATGGAGGTCAAGGTTAAATGAGGTTACCAAACCAAGTCTTCTTTCTGAATACCAATATTATGAACATATTATGAATATGACTTAATGGGAGCCACTGCAGGCAAAACTTGTCCAAATTTTCGGCCAGCTTGGTCTCTTTATACATATAAACTTTCACCTACTAGTATTCTGTACATATATTTCTTCAGAGGGAGTTTTGAACAAGGAAAAAAAAAAGTAAATTATCTTAGATTATATACTTATATATATTATATTATTATATTTTTGACATTTTTTTCCCCACTAATACATATCTTATTTTAAAACTAAACAAAAAATCCAAAATCCCCTTTGAAAAAGTCTTTCTAGCAAATATTTCTACAAACAAAACAAACCCATAAATGTAGACCTGGCTCAATCCATTGTTCAGAATTCATTGCCAAAAACACTGCTTAAAAATGTCAAATTTTTGTATAAAAACATAAAATGACACAAAACTTGCAGTACTATATTTATAACACTGACATGATATTTATGTCAGTAATCTACAGCAAAAAATCTCTACATCTAAAAAACACACCTATTCACCTGCAGCGTCTAGCCTTAACATAAATATTACAATACAGTGTTCCCTCGCCATATCACGCTTCACTTATCACACACGGAGGTATTATTCCAGGTTGGCCACCAGGTGTCACTGTTGCGCCACAGACACCGCAGTAAAGCAGCATACACCACCGCAAAGAAGAAGCACTAGACCCGAATGTTTTGCTGCGCTGATTTTGATGCTTATATCATAATATTAAGAGATCCTTAAGAGATGTCTTTTCAACCCCTTATTAATGTTACAGTATTAAGACTGCCAGGAGGAATTATAAAGCATTAACATGTATATAAATAGTGAAAAATTAAAAGATTGCTATATCACGGATTTCGCTTTTCACGTGGGGTTTCTGGAATCGAACAGCAGCGATAAACGAGGGACCACTGTATTGGAATAATTTCAAATGCCAACTACACTACACCACTACAAGAAATGTAGTGGTGAAGTGTAAATTCACTACACTAAATTAAGTTAAATATCTTTGAAGTCTAAGTGGAGCGTGTCAAAGGTCAGGAGGGTCAGGAGAGCTCCTTCTGCTTGGTCTGTGGCAGGAGGAGGGCAGCCAGGCCCCCGGTCAGCAGCAGCCCCGACACCAGCAGCACTGGCACAGCACAGTTCGTGTCCATCAGCTCCCCGAAAATCACATTACCGGAAATGGCCCCGATCCTGCCCACTCCAGTGAAGAATCCCATAGAAGAAGACCTGAATATACACACGGGATTTCAGCAACAAAGTACTTTTACTGCAGTACTGCGTTCAGGCCAGACGCTGCAGGAGAATAGGGAACTTTTTAAATGTAGAGATATCAATTTGAAACTTTTGCTATAGAATACTGACATAATTATGAGGAAGAATGTGGAAAAATTCAAATGTCAGTAATCTACAGCAAACATTTATAATTTATATCTCTAAATTTAAAAATGTTCCCTATTCACCTGCAGCGTATCACCTTAAAGCAGCACTGCGGAACATTGCTTAGTTTGTCACGGATTTCTGCAGCGGGTTTTCAAAATAATAGTCAAATCGAATTGTTTTGTATTGCCCAATACCACAGAATAATGGCTGACACCTGCATGTTGTTGAGAAAAGACTCAAACATCCATGAACATCTGGTTTTCAGGAGAGCAAGGATTACCGGAGATGCGTGGGGTACATCTCAGTGACGATCACATTCAGGGCATTCCAGGCCACATTAGAGACTCCACTGAAGATGCAGGAGAGCAGCAGACTGTGGCCTTTGGTCTTCACCACATAAATGAGGAAGACACTCAAGCTGGACAGGAGCAGACTGCAGGCTGCAAGGGAAAAACACAAAAGTAAAGTAAATATGATTCTGGTTTCTGTCTTTTCAAGATGTGCACCCCTCCCTGTAAGGGCTCACTTTTCCTTTACAAAATCCTTCAACAAACAGGAACTTGCCATTGCTATATACTCCAGCTTATTTACTTAA
>JAADKR020000002.1:637316-649462 GCA_011763505.2 Lythrypnus dalli
CTCATGCAGGATCTACTTCGGAATTTGGGTCAATGACAATACATGCACATTTTTGTGTCCAAGTGTAATATTTTTTTAAAAAGAATTCCATCACTGCATTACGTATTCAATTCTTTGAAACACATTTAGCTTGAATACATTTTTAGCACATTCCAATAATATATAGTTTTTCTAAAACGTCAAGTCTCGCAAATTGTTAATGTAATTTTTTGGTTGGGGTGCCCAAATTTATGCATCTGCCTTATTATGTTTAAATAAATATTACACACTTTCTGTAAATCCTATAAACTTCATTTCACTTCTCAAATATCATTGTGTTCGTCTATGATATTATATATATAACTGAAATTTCTGAGCCAAACAACCAGTGATTTATAAAGGAAAGTTATGAAAAACCTCAAAGGTGCCCAATCGTTTCCATACCACTGTACCTTTAGTTTTGAATAAATATATATTTCAACGACTGATATGAGATTGACCCGTTTATGTTTTAAAATCAGACGTTTACAATAACCAGGTTTGGCAAAGTGAAATTTAAGACCTTTATAAAACCTTTTTAATGCTGTCACAGTGCAATTTAATGCCACTGTTGTGAGACAACTTTCTTTTTTTCTTAGATCACTGACAACTACTATTACGCACATCAAATGATAAAAGGGATGTAAAAAATCTGCTAAAGAAAATATGGTTAGTATAACAAAAAGGATAAAGTTGGAGAGTTTGAGGAATGTTTTTAAAAAGAATCCATGCAATATTGTTTGGAGGCCAACTGTGCTTTTCCATTAAAAATATTTTAAAAACGCGAGTACATCAATTCACAAATTAAAGATTTAAAACTTATGACAAAATCTGACAAAAAATGCCATATATGTTTATTAAGATAAACTGCTGGAAAAGTGCTTTAAATTAGGCTGTTTATGCAGATTGTGAGCAGGTTTGGACTGAAATAAGAGTCAATGGAACAGGGTTAATTAATTAAATTAGGAGAAATTAACTTAGCATTTAAAATAAGAAACTTTTTTTTAAAAATGTAACAGAAAAGTTAAAAGGCAAGATAAATCATTCTTGTTACTTTGGTGATAAAACAGTCCAAACTCCCAATAACTAAAGCACTTTCAAGGAATTGTGTCTTTACGTTTTTTACCAGTGTGACTAAAGCTAATTGATGAAATTTGCTAAATAAATACTTTGTCATATTTAATGTTTTTAGGGCCTTAAATTTGGCGTGATCAAATGTAATCGCTTCTTTTATGATATAAGACTCTAGAGCTGCCCTGAACACCTCGTGGGAGTGTTTATGAAATGACTTGAGTCGGACCTGGTTGGCGTAATGTTTGGGCAGCTTCCTCCGCTCCACCTCCATGCCCTCCTCCCCCTCCTCTGACTCCGCCTCCGGCTCCGCCTTCGGGACGTCCCGTGGCCGCTCTCCCTGCTCCTGCGCCTCCAGCTGCTCCTCATCATCGCTGTCCGCCCCCGTCCAGTCCCCGTCCGCCAGGCGCCGCGCGTGGTTCACATAGTTCAACCGTTTGCTGTGATTCCAAATGGGAAAAACAATGAAAATCAATCACAAAACTAACAATAAAAGCAACAACTACAACTTCTTGCTAATGTCTATGTCCTTAATGCATGTATTTTAGCGTAATATGAGTAAATCCAGAGTTGTTATTGAAACAAAGACTACAACAATGGATCAAAGAATCCTGAAATAAAAAGAATGAAAAACAAAACACACATGGTCATAGAATACATGTGTGAAGCAGTAATATTTTTGTGTAAATACATTTTCTGCTGCTCGAGGAAGCGGCGGCGTCTCTCACTCTGCTCCAACACACTGTACTTGCTCTTGTACTGTGCCAGCCGAGGGTGAGGGCTTGCCGTGCTGTTGGGCTCCTTGGACACGGCGAAGCTGGCCGAGAGGGCCTGGGTCAGCTCGTCCATGGGGGCTCTTTCTGTGATCACAGGCAAAATGAAAACATCTAACCTGGGGGCTTTGCAGACAACATGGCCATGAGCATAAAGATCTAACCTCCAGTTTCAATTCAGAAGGACTGATTCTGTCGTATTTTTCAATGCAAAAAATGTGCACTATTATGGAATATGTTCGTAAAGGGTTAGCTAGTTGTAAACATAATAAAACACAATGGGGAAAAAGTGTTTAATCAGAGCTCGCCTTTCATTGTGGATTTCTGCAGAAACAAGCTAAACAGCTACAGACCTCTCTTCATGGGCTGGAAGGTGGTGGAGAGGGTGAGCATTTTTGAGTTCCTGGGGGTGACAGACTGTGATGGAGGACCTAACCTTGAACACTCACGCTGCCTCAACTGTGGGGAAGGCCCAACAAGGCCTCTTCTGCCTGAGGAAGTTGAGGGGCACCAACATCTCCAGATATTTGATGGTGAGTTTTTACAACTGTGCCATCAGCAGCATTCTGATTATTGGTCTATTTCATCATCTCCATGTATCTGACAGTATGTCCTTGCCCTCCCGCTGTAGCTGTTATTGCTATCCTTGCACAATGATGTCATAGTGTACTAAATGTATACACTGGGTATTTTTGAGGTTTATTCACCTGTGCACCTTTATATCAAACTATGACGTGTTGATGCTGCAAGAACATTTTTGTTGTTTTTCTGTGAATACGACAATACATTTTGTGATAGTGTGATATTAGTGAGTATTTGACATTTTAGTGACCCAGGGACTATAGGTGGTTAGTATGGCACTTTACTTTTCATCACAATGGTCTCCATAAATTGATCTCTAAGGTTTCTGGTTAATTTTCCCATGGAGAGGGTATGTCACCAGAGAAGGTGGACTAAAACTAAATTAAAATATGTTATCAAAGTTAACACTTATCATCACAGCAGCGTTTCCTCTGAGTAGTTTGTTTGACTTTTATTTGAGTCATCATTTGGGTTACTACTTTTTACTTCTGCTCGAGTAAATTACTTTAAAACAATGATACTCTTACTTGGGTAAAACTTGAGTATAAGTACCATGACTGTCAGAAACTACGACAGTCACAGCCAAAGTAGAATACGATTATAATTATAACTTGGCTGCATTTAGCTTTATCTGCATGTGCTTACAATGAATTATTTCAAGACAATTTCATAACGGAACCGGTGCCATAACTATAAAGATATAAGACAAAAAAGTAGCAACTAGTCGAGAAGGGTGAATACTTTGAAATCTACAATATATCTTATTTACAGACCAAATAGTTAAGAAATAAATGACAAAACACACCGTGATGCTGCTGCTGTGGCTGGAGTCAGGCCGCCATGTTGGTTTCTTCTTCCAGCGCAGAGAGAGGCTGCTCAAAACAGTGCGGCTGCCCCCTACTGTTCAACATTGGTACTGTTCTGCAGGCAAGACACTTCTTCCCCCCCCCCCCATTATCAGGATTTGGGCCAGTTTGGTCTCTTAACATATAGCCTTTCACCTACTTCTAGCCTAAAACTCTTAATCTTCACAATAACATTGCACTGATTCAATGTGTCGTCATAGGTTTATCTGGAAAATCGCAATTTCAAAGGCCATTTTCTCAAAATGCATTTTTCTCATATTGTGGCAACAAAACAAAATCTGTACTTTAGTAGCTCCTACAGACCTCCCAGTTTTGTGCTTGTCAATGTTTTGAAGGGCTTTTCAGAAAGATTCCTAGCCCGATTTATCAAGGCAATTTTTACTTTTTTGCACAGATTTTTTTCCACAAATACATAGCTTATTCTAAATTTCAATAACCTCCTTTCAATAAGTATTTGTAACAAATATATTTACAAAATAACCCATAAATTTAAACCTAGACATCAACAAACCAACACTTTGCAATAAAACTTCCCTCATATTTATGTTAGTAATCTACAGCAAAAGTTTCAAATTGATATTTCTACATAACATTAAAAAAAAATAAATCCTTATTCACCTGCAGCGTCTCGCCTTAATACTTTCTAAACAGCAGGCAGTGTTTTCCAAAAAAAAAAAAAAAAACATGCAAGTAAAATGTATCTAATGCAGAAGTACATTTTGAAGTTTAAAGGTAAATAACGAATAGACTATTATGTAAAGTGAATTACACAGCTTTAGGTATTGAATGAATTAGAGTTGATAAATTAGTTAATGAATTAGATTTGTTGGTTTAGCTTATTCAGTAATGGGTGTTGGTCAAACATTGCAGGAACGTCACTGTGTAAAATAAACCATACATAAGAGAGTATCAGAGGGAAGCATTTGGTGTCACAACATGGAAACCAAATGAGAATTTATTTAGAAAATGAAAGTAAAAAAGACAGTCACCGGGTAGGCTTTTTATTAGCCTGGTACAAGTGGCCAGACATATTCTGTCTTTCTTCCCCCTCACTATAAAAAGTTATTTATTATCTTATTGTAAAACAGTCAATGGCGTTATCATAAAAAAACACAATCTCCAAAAACGTTTATTCTAGCTTTCCGGATCATGAACCCATTCATAAAAGAAAATATTCACTTATTATATTTTATGAGGCACGACTTCCAAGCTCCTTTGACGCGACTTGCTGCAGTTCCCGTTCTGTCCAGAGGGTGGCAGCATCACGCAGCTGCTCTCTCCCACAGAATATAAAAGAAGCAGATGAAAAAAGGGGAGAACTTGCCTTCAATTGTCCAAGGCGAGCCTCACGTCATGGAAAGAGTTACTTTGTTCAGCCTCAGCAGTCGAAACAAACCGCACTAAGCGCTCTTTACCTCTGGATTCATACTTCAATGTTTTTGTCATTTTGATCTGGCCTTTTTCTGGACGTCGTTTTAAGGAGGGAGGGCCAAAAGGGAAGATGCGCACGGAGCTGTTTACGAGGAAAACGCAGCAAGTTTGAGTCCCGGGGAATGCACTTCTTCTGGGATAGTGTTCCTTCGCGTTTTGTCACGAAAGCGCACTTTGTTTTGGGAATATTGCATCCGAGTATCATCTTTACGCACGGGATACGCAGCGGAGAGCATTACGCATAGATTTCATCGCGTTTTGTGGATTATCGCGACGCTGTTTTTGGTCCAGAAGCTTTGATTGTAACCTGTTGTTTCCGTAATGTCCGTAGAAAGCGCTTGCTGCGAGGGAGGTAATGCGTAAAGTGTTAATAAGGCCATAGCTAACATGAGTAAAATGATGCCTTTAATTGTACCGGGTTTATCTTACGTCCGTGACTCCTAGAAGACATGCTTTGTTATTTTGAGCATTAATATTGCATAAGTTATAGCATTGTTTGGGGGCACCTGACGCAACAGCTGCAATGTAACTTGATAGGAAGCTTTAACTTTACTGTATGCTCGTGTCAGATGTTTTTCCAGCTCATCATGCGCTGAAGAAGTAAGTGATCTCCGGCACAATAGATGCTCGATTTTAGGACAGAGGGGAACCGCTGCCGTGTGTCAAGATGTCAGTGAAAGCTAAAGCCATTTACACTTTTCTGAGCGAAAACAAAGAGGAAATTAGTATAAAGGAAAACGAGGAAGTGCTTATTTTTGACGAGAACTCGGTGGACGGATGGTTCCAGGGGGAGAACAGCCAAGGGCAGAGGGGGCTCTTCCCCGCGTCCTATGTGGAGATCATCAGGGCGCGCTCCAACTCCAACGTGACGGACAACTCCATAAGTCCGGCCGGGTCTTTGGGGAACGACTCCGTGTCCCCGTATTTCCACTCCACGCCGAACTCCACCAACGCGCACCTGCAGCAGAGTTACAGCTACGACGACGACGATTACGACGATTGGGACGACTGGGATGATCGATCGACGGTGGTGGGGGAAATCGAACATACCATTCATCCGAGGGGCCCGGGAGCCAATGGGCATGCGCACCAGAGCCCCACAAACTCCAGCAACCCCAATGTGCACTACCGCTCCAAGCCTCCCATGGAGCGTCAGGACAGTATGTCTAACTCAAGAAAAGGCAGCATGGTGGGGAGGAACTTGAACAGATTTTCCAGTTTTGTCCGGTCCGGGGTCGAGGCCTTTGTTTTGGGCGATGTGCCCATGATGGCCAAGATAGCAGAGTCCTATACCATTGAGATGGCAACCCTGGGCCCAGGTTGGAAGGACAACCCCAATCCCTTTTCAGTCTCCATCGAAGATCCAACAAAACAGACCAAATTCAAGGGCATCAAGACATACATATCATACCGGGTCACACCAACCCACACAGGGCGACCAGTGTATCGACGATACAAACATTTTGACTGGCTTTACAACCGGCTTTTGAATAAATTCACTGTGATTTCTGTCCCACATTTGCCTGAGAAGCAGGCGACAGGACGATTCGAAGAAGACTTTATTGAAAAACGCAAAAGACGTCTTGTACTGTGGATGAATCACATGACAAGTCACCCTGTACTGTCCCAGTATGAGGGGTTTGAGCACTTTTTGATGTGTGCAGATGACAAACAATGGAAGCTGGGCAAAAGAAGAGCCGAGAAGGACGAGATGGTCGGTGCCCATTTCATGCTGACCCTCCAAATCCCGAACGAGCATCAGGATTTGCAGGACGTGGAGGAGAGAGTGGACACTTTCAAAGCCTTTGCCAAAAAAATGGATGACAGCGTTTTGCAGCTAACGCACGTCGCCTCGGAACTGGTTCGGAAGCACCTGGGCGGATTTAGGAAGGAGTTTCAGAGACTGGGCAACGCGTTCCAGTCCATAAGCCACTCGTTTTCGTTGGACCCTCCCCACAGCTCGGACGCCCTCAACAACGCCATCTCACACACAGGACGCACCTACGAGAACATTGGGGAGTTGTTCGCCGAGCAGCCCAAGTCTGACCTCTTCCAAATGCTGGACAAGCTGTCGCTGTACCAGGGCCTGCTCGCCAACTTCCCAGACATCATCCACCTGCAGAAAGGTAAGCTTTTAGAGTTCGTTTAAATGCAGGCTTTCAGAGAACATCACAACAAAACAAACAACTTTTCTTCCACTTTTCTCTAGCAGATACAAATTAATTAATCCACGAGCTGATATATAGGTGTATATCTATTCTACAGTATTTGCAATCTAGAAACAGAAGGCTTAATGATGGTAACGGTAATTCATTGCATGAATGGCCATTTATTTATTTATTTAAATCTTTTATTTGAACTGAAATAAATAAGTAACTTTATTTTGTGCAGTCTCGGGACCCACCAAGATCAAAAATTGGAATAAAAAGAGATGTTTTTTCCCGGTACTTGTTTTTGGCACTTTATTTTTTCCAATACTGGTAGTACCTAAAGATTTTTTCGATACCATACTGGTGTCGTTTAACGGTACCCAGCCCTATTTATGGTGCTCCAGGATGGGACCATTGAGACGGATCAGAAACCGTAGAAAACAACTGATCCTGGAGCATTGTAGAGGCCATTCTAATGGAAAGTAAAGGTGCTATGATAACCACTCATACAGCCACTAAGTCACAAAAAAGTCAAATACACACTAACGTCGACCTTTTTTTTTGCACAAAAAGTTGCACCTTTAACCAATTTGTCACAAACACGACTTGCATGTCAACATCTGGAATACTGTTTATGGTTTGCACATGATTCCCAAAACATGGCTTTGTTTTTCAGAGTTCTCTTTGAGCAAGTTTGTGTGAAGGTCTTGACGACAAAGTGTTCACATTTTTCCAAGAAAGTGTGATTTTGACTTTGACCCAAGAGTGCAGTGCTTTGTGAACTGGATCCTAATAAAATAGTGTTTGGGGTAACGTGTTTGTAAGGGGAGACACTGCAGCAAAACTATTTTTTTTCTTCCATTTTCAGGTTTTGGACCACTTTGGTCTCTTAGCATATAGACTTACATTTACTCTAAACAAAAACACCTAATCTTCACAATAACACATTTAATCATTGCACTGATTCATTGTTACTTTATAGATGTGAAACTGTAATTTCAAAGGCCATTTTTTTCCAAATGCATTTTTCTCACATTGTGGCGACAATATCTGCATTTAAGAAGCTCCGACAATTGTCAACATTTCCAGTCTTTATTTTTTTGAATATTTAATTCCAAGCCTGATGCATTGAATTTTGAATTTAATTTTAATTTTTAGAGATATTTCCACCAATACATAACTTATTTTAAAGCTAAACAAGATAATCAAAAACCCCTTTGAAGAAATCTTTATAACTAATATTTCTACAAAATAAATCCATAAACTCAGACTTTGTCCCTGAAAATATTTGACATTTTGGACAATGGTACATTTATTTATTTTATAAAAATGTAAAATGACAGAAACTTGCAATGCATTTTTTTCTCATATTTATGTCAGTAATCTACAGCAAAAGTTCCAAATTTCTACATTCTTGCTACATGCTTTTACATGCAGTGTATAGGGTAAATACAAGAAGATCATGGATATTTAATGATCAGTTTCCACACATGATGTCATCAATTTGACTTTTTGTCCTTTACAGAACATATGACCTGTCAAAAAAGTGACTATTAAAGTAAACAGCATGGGTATTTTTGTAAGTGTAGCCTAATCATCGACTGAGTATCGGCATGTTTTGTCAGAAGATCTCCAAAAATGTTGATCATGTGAGACAAATGGTTAAAGTCGTGTTATAGTCGAGTTGCAGCTCAAAGATTGTCATGGAAAAAAGTACTTAAGGTTATTGTTATTGAGTCAAAAGTGGAAGAGGAAGTTGGTCATGAGCACTTCCTCCTCTAAATATTAACCTCACATTTGTGTTTGTAGACTTTAATGTCCCTCTGCATTTGACCCATCATCCAACCACGGCCATTGAGTGACAGATTCCACTTTTACTCAATTGCTTTGGCTCATTTCTTGAAACAGAAATGACAGTCTAAAAGCTGGAGGTACATGTGTTTCCCAAAACAGTTCAGTCCTGCTTCAAAATGAATACTTTTTCTATATAAGTGTTTTGTGTTTGTGCTGTTGGTCAAAATGTTCAGAAAAACAAAATAAAACATGAAAACAGACTAGATTCATGTAGCAAACTGAAACACTTAAATAAAAACAATACAATTTTAAAGGGGAGACATTTTTATTGTCAGTTTGGTCTCTTAACATGCATCAAAATGCATTTTACTCACAATGAGGTAACAATATCTGCACTTCTGTAGCTCTTAAAGACTTCAAACAGAAAAGGGATTTTTAAATATTTAATCCCTAGCCTGATTTGTTGAGTTTTGAATTTCAAAACACAAGGCAAAATTAGATTTTTTTCCACTAGTGCATTGATTTTTTAAAAATTAAACAAGATATCCAAAATTTACAAATGTATTTGTATCTAATTACAAAATTAACCCATACATTTATGCCTGGCTCAATCTGGCTCAGATTTTAGCGCCAACATTTTGGCCATGTTTATGACTAAAATTACTTATTTCTATATAAAGACAATAAATGACAGAAAAATTGCAATACATTTTATGCTCATATTTTTGTCAGTAATCTTCAGCAAAAGTTTAACATTGACATCTTTCACATTTACTTTGTTCCCTATTCACCTGCAGTGTCTTGCCTTAACAGTATCTGATGTCTGATTTGTCTTCATCTTCTTCATCAAAACTCGATGAAGTAAAAAACAAAAAATAAAAAAAAAGAAGTAATATTTTGCTTTTTTTTTTTTTAATTGAAAGATCAATAAAACCAGACTTGGAATTTAAAAAAAGAAATCCCTCTGAAAAAACCTTCAACCATTGTTGAGTACGAGACTGGAAAGTTTATGGTCTGTAGCAGCTTCTTAAGTGCAGATATTGTCACCACAATGTGGGAAAAATGCATTTTAAGAAAATTGCCTTTGATATTACAATATCGCATTAAATATATGGAGCCACTTTTAATCGGTGCTATAATTAAACATGTTATTGTGAAGACTGGGTATTTTTGTTTAGAGTAGGTGAAAGTTCATATGTTAAAAGACAAACCTGGCCCATAAAATGGAAATGGGAAATAAAGCCTGTCGTGTCTCCCTTTCACCGGATTTTAAAGTCCAACATATTTTGTTGTGATGAATGACAGATGCTTCTCTCAGCTTCCCTGTCCAGATCTAAACGTGCATTGTGCTACTGTGAGTTTTAGCATTTGTCACAGAGAAATATGAGGTCAGTGTTTTGCCTGGGGGATTTGGAGTTCGTAAACACAGACAGACTCCGATTGTACTCTCGCTGTGAACTGTGGACGCAGGGATGGCCTTTAATATCAGATCAGGATTATAGACTGATCACAGTATCACTATCGTCATCTGAATGTATACAGAGGGTCAATTGTACAGTTGCATTGTTAGTTATTACAGTATTTGTAAAAATAATACTTTATCTTCGTTTCAAAAGGGTTGGTTATGTTGCTCATAAATTCACTGTTGACTTGATTTGTGTCTGGTTTTGAGGACAAGGGACACAGTATTTGCCTCGCCCATGTACCCCGTCCAAGGCACATAGTTGCAGGAGACTTCATTACATTTGGAGACAAGGTTATAAATGTAGATCTCTTTGTGCTACCCTTTAAAACTGGACAAAATTGACAAAAAAATAGTACATGAATATATTTTGGACTTCCTTGTTAATTAAAATGTAAATTCACCTTCAGGTGAGCCTTAGACATCTTAGATTTAATGCCAGAATAAAACAAAGGCCAATCTATATCTGCGATGTGTATTTTATGAAGTTTTGTCGCTGCAGTTTCTGGTCTTTTCCCACATTTTCCCATTCACAAATATTGACATGTTTTGTATCCATGTGTCGTACGTCAGACCCTTGGCATTACTATGTATCAAAATAATGGTCATTTCCTCTCGGTGCATTTTCAAAGCAGAGGAAGGCAGCAGTTCTGGAGCATGTGCTGGCAATCTTTTTCAAAACATCTAATTTTCTCCAAATAAGGTTTTTATTACACTCTTGCAACAAGATCTCCACTTTAGTAGCACTAACAGGCTCCAAACTTCCCAGACTTGTACTTAAAAATATTCTGAAGGTCTTTTCAAAGGGATTTGGCAATTTCTATTTCCAAGCTGGATTTATTGAGTTTTGAGTCCCAAATAACAAGCCAAATTTAGATTATTATTATTATTATTATTATTATTATTATTATTATTTTACTACTTGCTACAGTATTCCAAAATTAAGCAAAGTCTTTGTAACTAAAATACCAACAAAATAAAACTGTAAAATTAAACCTGGCTCAATCTATTATTTAGATTTTGTCGCTGAAAATATGCACAATTTTAGTCCGTTTTAAGACTACAATTACACATTTTTATAGAAAAACATAAATTGACAGAAAGCTTGCAATAGATTTTTTTCTCACATTTGTTTCACTAATCTACATCTGCCGTGTCTTGCCTTAAGATAAACTACAAAGTACAGAAAAATAATCTTTAACAGTGTATTCTTACAAATTATGTTTCGGAATTAATAAAGTGTCCTCTACATACTTTTTTGATAATCAGCCTTTTTTTGTTGCTTTTTTTTATCTTCTCATTGTATACTCAATTTTTAAGCTGATTGTAGTTTTATATGTATCAAACAGGAAGCCGATATTAGCAGCCAATAAGCTCCTTTTGCATCTGAAGCTTTATTTCCAGCCGCCTCGTGCTGACTGATACCAGGACAGTATTTGAACCATTTGTGATATTTGCTCTGATCAAACATGTTGCAGCCTGCTCCTCTCTCTCGGTTTCGACAATGACAGCTCAGCGAGTTTGGTAATGCACATGAACATGACGCTCCCTCTGGAACAGACTGAAGCGGTCGAGCCTGTTCCAGGATCAGCAGCTTTAAATCTCAGCGTGACACCGACCACAGGCCACGAGAGAGACACAGGAATCCTTACGAGCAGGAAGCTGCTTAAAGGTGAAACAAGTCAAATCTACCGGAAACTTGTACTTTAAATACGACATATCATGTTTATGGGGCCTCAAAATAGACTTAAGGGGACACGCCTCAGGTGAAAAGAAAAAAATAAATAATAATATTTTTTTTTAGATTAGTAAGAATCGATTTTTTACGCAGTCGTCGATGTTGAGACTTTTAGGCTGCGTCTCAGTTCTCTTTTGTACCCCTTCCCCTTAGCCCTGCGCCTTCCCATTTGCCTCCCCCTTGGGCATCTCTAGCCCTATGAATTGAGACACCCCTTCGCCTTCCTGTGTGTGTGGGGGGGGGGGGGGTGGGGGGGGGGGG
>JAADKR020000002.1:701553-725080 GCA_011763505.2 Lythrypnus dalli
TTTCTCTATTTTATGGACTGCCTTTCATTTCCTTGCAATAACATGTATATGGCCTTCATACCAGAGGTATGTGTGATCACTGTCGTGGCCAGGTGGCGTGCACACTGGGGACAGCGCTTGCAGTACCAATAGGCCCTTACGCCAATGTTTGGCGCTCGGGCCTAATGAGTCTCACCTTTATTTTCCCTTTTTATTCTGAGGTAAATAAAGCAGCTGTAGCACATCAATCAAAATGTCTAAAAATCTTTTGCAATTTTCAAATTGTGCAGGTAATTCTTTATTTTTTTCTGTTGAAAACAGGCACAATTTTAGACAATTTCTTTAAAACACACCTTGAATATCCAATTTCCTGGTATTGTTAAAGCGCCGACAGGTTGGCAGAGCAGAGGAGGAAGAGAGAGATGGAGTGAGTTGCAGAAGCTAAATGACGGTGCAGTTGGGCAGACAGGAGGAGGCAGGACTGTGTCTCAGAGGGTTTTCCCATTGGCTTAGGTTCACTGATGCTGAACACTGCAGACAGCTCCAAGTTAACTCCCTCCAAATCTTATTTCCCTCGCTCTCTGCAAGTGGTACTGCCATATACTGCCATGCAACTCGTGTTCATAGGATGGATGACACGGCAATCCCAGCATTTCTCCAAATGCATTTTTCTCACATTGTGGCGACAATATCTCTGCTGTTGTAGTTCCTACATATTTCAAACTTTCCAGTGTTGTACGTAGCAATATTTTCCAGATTTTTTCTATTAATATTTCTAGCCTGTTTTATTGAGTTTTGAATTTCCAAAAACTTTTTTTTTTTTTCACAAATATCACTCTAATACATAGCTTATTTTAAATCTAAACAAGATATCTACAATCCCTTCTGTAAAAGACTTTGTAAATAATATATTTCCAAAATAAACCTGTACATTTAAACCTGTCTAACCAGACTGGTAACTGGTAACTTCTGACTTCCAACTGGGAAAAATGCTTTGAAACGCCAGTCAAACTGGTAATTACGGGGAAAGATCATATATGCAACGTAGTATTAGCTCCCGTTATAGCATTAGCCTTTGTGTTTACATTTGATCTTATTAAACTAAAATGGTAATTTTCAAGTGGGAAAAACCCCAATGACCAGTTGCCTGGAATGCACCATAAGAGCTACATACTAACGCTTATGATAGACACTTGTTTTGCCCAAAAATCGGCTCTGGATGGCCATTCACTACACCTCAGAGCAAATCTTACTTGTGATTTAGTCTGGTAATGACCAGGCTAGTAATCAACAGCAAACGTTTCATATTCATATTGTTTCAAATTGATATCACTACATTTATTAAAAAAATATCCCTATTCACCTGCAGCATCTTGCTTTAAGAAAGTAGAGAGTTTCTTGGGGGGGGGCTATGGCCTTTTGTGTGGCAGCAATGTATGTGCAGAGAAACATGGAGTCAATAATATTATTCAAAACAAGTGCACATGTTGTTTTCTTTGCCCGCACTTGTCTGCTATAATGCAGAACAGGATTTATAATGCATCAGTGACATGTAGGTTGGATGAATGCAACCTGGCTGTTCAGAACTGAAGTGGCAAAAGATCAGATCAACAATACTCTACAAATTCATTCTGCATTAAATTAGACGGGAGCAGTTCACCTCACTCTCCGTTGGACTGAACACACATTACTGCGCATGTGCGACACATTCATGACAAATCTTGTTAAGAGTAGATTATGTATATAACGCATTGAATTAGCAATATGAAAAACCATGTACAATAAAAGATTTCAATAAAAAAACTGAATTGTGCATTAAGATCTGAACATAGCCAAAGTGGCCTGGGTTGCATTTTAAAAATAAGATACTTCAGATACTTCAAGTGTACTTCAGATACAAAAAAAGTGGTGAGAAAAAAAAAAATCAGGCTTGGGTCACTTCAGCCGGCAGTCTGAACGTCGCCCAATTTACATTCATTGTCCTCATTTGATGGTGGAAAGGTATCCAAGTAGGCCCAGCCTCCATGCGGTCAGTGCCATTGACCTCCGCAGGTTTCCACAGGTTAAAATAAAACCTGTCCACTGGTTTTGTCAAAGCTGTTTTTGGTGTCACATTAAATTGTTGATTTGCCAGAAGATGGCACTGTGTCTCAATCTTCAATGTGGTTTTAATTAGTCACTTTTCATGCTCAAGTTGGACAGACCATGCGTTTCTCTGATTGGTCATTCAGAACTCGGGATGACATAAATGACATTGCGTCTTTGCAGAGAACAAGAAACGTGACGTTATTGGCTGGCCAGGTTATTTGCTACTCGTAATACTAGACTTTCTGGTGCAATATAACTCAAAAGCAACTGTGAATGTCCCACTTTTGCAACTGCAATTAGATTAATACAAATGCAGACTTCACAAATCATTTTACCACCAACGGACAAAAAAGGCCTTCATTTGTTGGAGAATCTATGCAGCTGCTCTCTCCCACTTCATCCAGGCCATGGAGGCATTACTCGGAGGCCTTTAATTGTGCTGCATGTGGCGCGTAAACATTCATAATTGATCATGCTAATATCCCATAGAATATCCAGAGACATGCATTAATCATGAAGCCCATAATTCAGACCTACTTGGAGGCGCGTCATCTGCATGGCACATCAAAGATCTTTATATGCTGTTTGTGTTTCCAGCAAAGCATGATCAATAACTTGTTTACGGAGCGCTGGTGATTCACAAGATAAAACATTTGCATGGGCCTGCATGAGCTGCATATACTTTCCCCACACTCGCTGAAGATCATCAGAGCACTTCTTCATAAAAAGCAAGATGCTTCAGGTGAATACGTATTTTTTATTTTTATGTAGAGATATCAATTTCAAAATGTTGTTGTAGATACTGACATAAATAGGAGGAAAAATGTTATTGCAAGTTTTCTGTCGTTATATGTTTTTTTCTTATATATAGTAAGTATATAGTAATCTTTCAAATACTTTTTCAGAGTGGATTTTGAATATTTTCTATCTATCTGACTAGAAAATAAATATTATGAATAAACTGCAAAATATTGTTTAGTACCAGACTGGAAAGTTTGGAGACTGTAGGAGTTATTAAAGTGCAGATATTGTCGCCACAATGTGAGAAAAATGCATTTTGAGAAAATGGCCTTTAAATTGACTATATCCTATTTATAAATGAATTAAATCAGTGCAATAATTAAACATAATATTGTGAAGATTGGGTATTTTTTATGTAGAGTAGGTGAACGTTTTTAATGGTAAGAGACCAAAACCAAAAGAAGATGGGACAAATAGAGTTTTGCCTACAGTGTCTCACCTAAAAGCATTCCTTAAGCATAAATGAAATAGTCAAGAACTGAAATGAATACTGCAGATGACCCTGAGTACTGCAACTAATTTAAAAATTGTCATACCTCTTCCAACTCTTTCTGGTCTGTGCTTTTAGATTAAAAGTTTATAAATGACTTGACTGTAACTGCGCCATTTCTGCATATAGCACGAGCCTGCGTTACACATACAGTACTTCTCCTGGGAGTGAACTGTCAGCTTTACTCTCAGTGAAGTGCAAGTGTATAATGGCTGACATTAACAAGAGCCGCATGAACCCGAAGAGGAGGAACATTTCATTTAAAGTGCACTGGAGCCTGCAGTTTACCGGAGGAGAAGAAGGTCAACTCCCTTTGTACAAGATGGCGGCGTGTATCCGTGGCGATAAGTATGACAAAACGCTGAGGTGACAGGCTCTTCGGGAACGTGGAGCAGCCGAGCGGAGACGGCACTGCATTTGGGACGACGGGTGATTATGTCACAAGCTGCTGCCGCATCAATCCAGCCTGATTGTTGTCTGTGGAACAAACTTCACTTTAGAAGCAACGTTTAGGTTCCCATGACTGTTGTCCGAGTCTGTCCAAAAAACCCACAAAGACACCCTGCAATAAACATTGAAACTACAAAACCACTTGTTTTCAATTGTCAGGTTTTGGGCCGGTTTGGTCTCTTAGTATATGGAGTTTCACTTACTTTAAACAAAAATACCTAATCTTCACAATTACATGTTTAATTATTCCCATGATTCAATGTGTCTCCATAGATTTAAACGGGAAATTGTTTTTTCGAGGGCAATTTCCTCAAAATGCATTTTATCACATTTTGCCGACAATATCTGCATTTGAGTAGCACCTGCACACTTCAAACTTTCCAGTCTTTTACTGAACAATATTTTGAAGCATTTTTTAGAGGGGTTTTTAATATTTAATTCCTAGCCTGATTTACTGAGTTTTCAATTTAAAAAAAAAAAAAAAAAAAACAAGGCAACATTTGATTTTTCACAGGCTTTACCACTTATAAATAGCTTGTTTTAAAACGAAACAAGATATCCAAAATCCTCTCTGTAACTGTCTTTGTAACTAATATATCTACAAAATAAACCTTGAAATTTAAATGTCTCAGTCCATTGTATAGATTTTGTTGCCGAAAATATATGCAACTTTTGGCATTTTCAGGCTTAAAAGGATATATTTATACATTAAGACAGGAAATGACATCTCATATTTATGTTAGTAATCAGCAAAAGATTGAAATTGACATCTCTATGGTTAAATTTTTTCCCCATTCACCTACAGTGTCTTGATTTCAGAAAAGTCACAGAGAGACTCTGACAATGGAGCCACATAAATAGTGTTTTCAAATCTACACTTATGTTGGTAAAGACAAGCCATATGAGCTGTGATTGTAGGGCTTTTTTAAAACCACTTCAATCTGTAGCTGTGATGTTGTCTATTATCCAAAAGCCTCTTCAGTTCTAAAACAAAAGTAACTTTTGTTGCTTGGTATTAGCATTGTGTAAAATGAATGTGAGCAGTCTGGCTCTGCAGTGTCTCGGTAATTCACTCAGATACAGATTTGTGGAGTGTTGAATTGCAGAGGCGCCGTTATCTACCAGAACCGGAATAAAAGGAAGCAGAAAGCAATTAAAACAAGACAAGGGGAAGAAAAATTTCAGCATCTCACACAGTGTCGCCTCCTCTCTGCGCCCGTGCTGACAAATGAGCTTTAGCAATTCAATTTTCACTTCAATCTCTGCCTTCTCCGGGCTCTTTGTCTGTGCTGTAGGCGGAGGGCGCATACGTGTTATTTCGAAGCCGCTCTCGGAGATGCTCGCAGAGTCCAGAGAGCAACAAGATAAACTGCAGGAGCAATCGTTCCGGCGCTGAAAAGTGCTCTCAGGACTCTCTCAGGCTCAAGAAATAATTACCGTTTCGAGGGCGAGACATCGTTGGAAATATTTCCGCGCTCAAGTGACTTAAAAACACCGCTCGGGTCACGAGTGCTTTGACAGATTTTTCCAAAAACACAGCTACATTTTCGACATTGTGTGACTACAGGGTCTTAAAGCATTAAAAACAGTATTAAAGATGCCAAATTTAAGGCCTTAAAAGCATTAGATATATACAAAAAAATATTTATTTTTAGTACATGAGTCAAACAGTTTTTAGATTGTTGTGTTAGTGTTGGTTACACTGGGGAAAAAAATATAAAATACATACATGTGCTTGAGTTATTGGAATTTGGGTGGAATTCGAGCTTTATTTCCAGTGGAACAAGGATGTTTTTTCTTGCTTTTGACTTTTTTGTTTCATTTCAAAAGTCTAACCCTAACCCTAACCCTATTTTAAATTCTTACGTTAATTTATCTTATTTTAAATGAATTAATCTTTGTTCAATTGACTCTTATTTCAGTACAAACCTACTCACAATCTGCATAAACAGCCTCAATTAAAGCACGTTTGCAGCAGTTTATCCTTTTTCCAGTGCATTGTTTTGTCAAAATATGCTTTAAAACAGTGTTTAATTTGTAAATCAATGTTTGTGTTTTTAGGATCCTTACGAGGAAACAATTTTGCATAATTTCTTATTAAGAAAATTACACAAACTTTCTCATTTTATATTTTTCATGTTACTATCCTTATACTAGCAGTTTATTTAGTACTACACTGTGATGGCATTAAATTAGTAATATTCTTACATTTTAGCCGAAAAAAAAAAGACAGAAAATTTGCATTACATTGTTCTCATATTTATGCTAGAAATTTGCTATTGGACATTGTTTAAGCCTAAAATTACATTTGTGTTTTTCTCTATTCACTTGCAGCATCTCACTTTAAATGTAATTACTATTCCTTTTCTATTTTATTTCCATTTTATTACTGTGTTGTTAAGTATATTGTAAGATAAGATAGGATAACACTTTATTCATCCATTATGGACAAATTCATATTTATGTAACCCAATAATCATTTCAATGCAGTCTTTTTTGACACGGCAAGTAAACCTGAGCACTTAAGCATTGATATTTGGAACATTATTGGAAAGAAAAAAGACTTTATCATCACGGTCTATCGTTTGTGTCTCAAAGTTTTCACAGAGAGCTCTAAACTTCTGAACTCTATCTATTACACATACAAATCTTGGAATGCCTCTTCAGTAAACGATTGGACAAACTTGATTTCATTTCTTGAGTAAAAGTACAGATACTTTTGGTCAAAAATTACTCTGATCAAAAGTTAGCCAGTCTAACATGTTCAATAACAGCTGTGATGGGTGACTTTGTTGCTACAAAAACATGCACTGCAAAAATGAACTTCTTAACAAAGTGAAACTGACTTAAAATAAAAATATTTATATGAGAAGTTTAGATTCTAGATTTTTTCACTCACTAAGATTATGAAGATTATTTTTTTTATTTCAAGATATTCTTTCCAGAGTTGTTTTACATAGTTATTACATCTTATTTTAAGCATATTTTAAACAAAATCAATAGATTAGTAATTATTAAGCCATTTTTTCCTGTTTTAAATTATTATTTCTGGACAATAAGACACTTTTTCTTGTTTTAAGATTTTAATCTTGAAGTTATTTGTGTCTTAATCAACATATTACCTTAACACTAGGGCCACTGCGCTCTAAACCTCCCTTTAAGTGCCGCACGCCGTCACCTGACCGCTATGTAAAGTAAGTAACAATAATAATAGTGATAATATATGAAGTATTTGTCTAAATATACTAAACATTTTATACATTGGTTCATGCAGATCAAAAGAAAATTGCGATGACCTTCTTAGCCCACAGGATATTTAGTAACTTTACAGTAGCCTAATATATGCACTAAATTATATGAATATAAACATATACCGTAGCCAATATGTTTTATAAATACATGCAACAAAACTGTCCACATGCAGGTGCACTACTCATGCCTCACGGGAGCAACAGTGACTGTCATCATTCCTATTCTTTGAAACCTCTAAACAATAACTGACTAAATAAAGACTCCAAATAGGCAAATAATAGGTCTTGCAATAATAATAGAAAAGAAGCACCTACACTATTGATAAAACTTCAATTTGAGCGTAAAACAGGACGCTAAAAATGATTGACACAGCACGCACGGTAGACAAAAATATGTATATTGACATATTTGTAACGGAATCTACATAAAAATACATTTCATTATATTGCTAATTATAACCTATAACATATTGTATTATAACATAAATATTAATATATTTACAAAGATTGCAAACAAATTGGGTAATTACTATTACAATTTACAGAAAAAAATGCAAATAGAATTTATTATATATATTTACGCAAAGTAATAAAAAAATGAATACAAGTTGACTACTATGTGAGTAAATAAAAATACATTCAAGATTAAAATGGACTATTTACACAATTTACAAGTTTACTATACTCAATACACAAATGAACTATTTACACTATTTACACTTCAGGCAGTGAGGGGCTGTCTGAACCATGCACTTCCCACAGACAGGGCGCTTGCACCCACAGCAGGTCACAGTGGGTTTATTTTGCTTGCAGTGGACATTTATTTGGCACTGCTGTCTCACCGCGGGCCCCCCTATATTTTTGTTGAAAGCCCCCCTCACAAATAAAAGAGCGATGAAGGCTTTGAGCTCTGGCACTGACACGTCCCACACAGGTGCCCCCGAGCACAGTGCAGTCACACCTGTGTTGAAGGAGGGCACTGTCCAGCAAACACAGCAGAGCGCTCTCCATGTCCTTTACTCCATGCCTTGCGTATGCAGTTGGTCCTGCACATTCTTTCAAAATACACAACAATTAAAGGAACACTTAAATAACACTATTTAACTCCTAGTCAAACAAACCTCAGACATCAGACTGTCTTGTTAGGAAGCAGTTCTAATTGTGAATCAAATTTACCTGCTGTTGTGGAAATGAAACAGACAACAGGTGGAAATGAGGACCAGGCAGCAGGACCGCTTTCTGCTCATTTGTGCACGGAGGAACAGGAGGAGCACTGCCCGAGCCCTACAAAATGACCTCCAGCAGGCCACTATTTGTGCAAATTAATACTCAAATGGTCAGAAACCATGAGGTCCATGAGGGTGGTATGAGGGCCAGAAGTCCTGGGAAGAGATCCCTCAGGAGAACATCCGTCGTCTCATCAGGAGCATGTCCAGGCGTTGTAGGAAGGTCATTCAAGCATGTGGAGGCCACACACACGACTGAGGCCGATATAGACACAGTGATTTTATTTTTCACTTTGGCTATGATTCTGGATTCAGACTTGCAGGGATCAATGTTTTGGTTTACATGAATCATTCTTATGTTGTTTTGTTCTCAACACAATGCACTACATTATCCATTAGAATTTTCATCCGAAAAATTATATTCATTGAGATTTAAGATGTGTTTTTAATTTTTGTCAGTAGTGTATTTTGAGACTGCCTTCTGCCTCATCCTTCAAAGTCTATTTACCTGTTGCTGATTCGGCTCATAGTCGCTGTCCTCCTCACTTCACTACGCACTATATCAGTGAAAGATATAACTGTGTATCTGTATGGACTGCACAGTGGCAGCTGCCCATGAGACAACACATCAGCACCTCATGGCTCTCTCGCAGGGGGTGAGTCCACGGGAGGACGGCCTCACGACTCTCCAGTCCGGGCCTTGTTGCTTCTATACCAGTGTGGACCAACACTGGGGGCATGTAGGGTGAAGTGTCTTGCCCAAGGACACAACGACAGGATGCACATACGGGAGCGGGGTTTGAACCGCCAACCCTCCGATCTTAAGCAACCCCGCTCTACCATCTGCGCCACTGTCGCCCCACAGTGGTTTAGATGGGGTAAAATGCTGGTAACTCTTGATGTGTTTACATTCACAGTACAATGTAAACATGTAGATAAAAGGTTAGTGCCTTTAAAAAGTCATAAAATGCCAGGATCTGGCGTTTTGTTATTAATACATTCGTTTAGTGTCAGATGGTCAATTGACTACGAGCGGCAGTTGTAGTGTTAAACCAGTCCTCCTAAAATAGTGGGGTTCCCCGTGGGGGGGCGTGGTGTGATGCCTGGGGTGGGCGTGTGTGACTCGGAGGAACATGCTTTTTTTGTGCCGAACTAGAATAACATGTAATTGCACATCCGCTACAGTAGGTGGCAGTGGCGCTCTCATTGCATCGAGCCCAGAACAGACGATATGAAGTGCAGTGAACAAACTCTGAACAGACTCCATGGAATACACATTTAACAGTTTTGAAACCAAGGCAGAGAATGAGACGAAGATAATGGATTTACGACACAGCGTATGTAGCACTTGGCTTCACTATGAGTCTACAGTGCTTACTGTAGCTAAAATGGCTGCAAACAGCATGAAGACAAATAAATTAAAGCATCACCTAAAGACATTGCACCTCAATCACGCTGATAAACCGCTTGAGAAAATTGGCAAATATTTCCCACAATACATTGCGGCAGTGAGTGAGATCGGGAGAGGGAAATGTTTTCTCCTTGCTAAGGGGGGGCCTAACAGAAAATAACTGAGAAGCACTTAAACCTAGTACCTATATCTCCTCTAGAATTCTATTGTTAGTTTACGATCTGTAATGCACCAGATTTTAACACAATTTAGGTCCTAAATCTAAATAAGCCTAAATAAGCAATGTCTACTAATATCAAGAATACATTTGCTCAAAAAGATTTAAAATCTTAAAATAAAAACTTAAAACTAGTGTATAAAGCTTTAGACAAGATTTTCAGCATTTTGAAGATTGTCTTGATTTTTTTTTTTTTAAAAACCCGCAAAAGTCTGACTGGATTGGCAGATCATTTCACTTCAACTTAGATTAAATTAATAAGACTCACATTACCCTAAAACAATAATTATTTTCTTATTTTGCGAACAGGCTTATTTGCAGTGAGAAGATCAAAATGACTTGTACAGCAACACAAAGAAATGTAATAAACTCTCGATAGGACTTGGCCATAATGATACATGGGAAAGGACCATCTTGTGCCTGGTCTTTGAACCAAGTGCAATGTAAATGAATAGACCAATCTTTTGTGATGTCATTGTTTGTTTTGGCGCATTGCATCATTGGTGTGTGTGGCAAGAAACAGCGTATTTTACCGATAGTTCTATTGTTTTGCACATTTGGAATAGGATTTAACTAAGCAGATGGTCCACTCTTGCTGTGTGGATGATTATACGGCCTGACGGATGCCTGATAAAAGTTATCTAAAATTCCCACCGAAAAGGACCGCAAAAAAATTAAAGAAATGTTTACGGGCGATCAGGAGAGTAAACCCACATGCTCCAAAGAAAGCCTGGATTCCTGCTGAGACTGACAGGGTTTGTGAGGCTCATTTAAATCGTGGTTAGTCCTAGTAACTATGTATTTGTTATTTAGAGTATTTTAAAAGAAAGTCAATTTTGTGTAGTATGAATTCCACTTATTTATAATGTTTTCACGCCTCACTCAGGAACCCCAAACCGCAACCCACAACACCCTCACTATGTTCCTACATGAATATGGGCTATCCTGGATCAAAAAACTTGAAAGCGAAAGAAAACGCGGTTCATCGATACGAACGGAGGATTAAAAGGCAGCGAGCATCAGAAAAGCCTGCTGTGGGTCCGGACCATGATGAAAGCACGGACTTTGAAGAGACCATCGCTGTTGATCCCGACCTGCAGACAACCAAAAGGCCGTACAAACCACCGCCAGTTGTTGTGAGCAGGCAGCGAGAATTAAGAAGCTCGAAGCAGAGACCAAAAGACTGGCAGAAGAATGTCTCAACAACGAGCAGCTGTGTACTACAATGAGAAGGGCACAGTACTCCAAGAATCTCTGAATAAGGAAGAATTCACTGCAAATAATTGAAGTGAGAAACAAGTCAAGTATTTCACAGGTGTGTGCTTTGAAGTTGAATATCACTAACCACTGCAAAATGACGTACAAATTGGTACAATTTCTTACAAGTGTATTTGCCCTTGATTTGAGCATAAAGGACGAAAAGTCTGCCAACAGAAAAGTGTTTATGCACTTTAAATATTAGTTGGCACCCTGCTCTGAAAATAAAGTATTTTTAAGTGCCATATATACTATACCGTAATATTAATATTATTATAATCAAGGCCAAATATAGGGCAAATACACTTGGAAAATTATACTTGTTTTTACATTGCTTTGGTTAAAAAACTTGTGTATCCGCAAGCAATCCACCCCACAAAGTGGGGAACATATTCTTAATAACTACTACATTTTGTTCAAGGTCTCAGAAGTCGGAACCTATTTGATTGGATAGTTAAAATGGTATCTGCTTGTCACCTTCTGCAGGAAGTTGAGCATCACAGACAAGGTCCTTCTTTTGACGACTGCAGAACAAGGACCTACCAAACAGGTGAGGTTCTTTGCCCCTGTCTGTGGTATTTGAACGTCATCACTGAAAGTGAAGCAATTAGTTATATAGGTAATCATAATTTATAATATTTAATATTACTTTCTTATTTTTCTTCAGGTTCAGGATAAGTGCTGATCAAGTGACAAAGATAGTGAATATTGGAAGCTCTGTAATGGATGATGCCCTGAAGTTCTTGATAGTGTGGCCAGAAAAAGGGCCAATCATGAGAAACTTGCCCAAAGCTTTCAAGCACACCAGAACATACAAAAACACAAATGACATCATTGACTGTAGTGAGATTTTCATACAGCGGCCATCCAATTTACAAGCTCAAAATATCACATACTCCAAGTACAAGCAACACAACACACTGAAGCTGTTGGTTGGAATTACTCCAACAGGGACAGTTTGCTTTCTGTCAAAGTGCTGGTATCAGACAAGGAGCTGACAATGATTTCCTGGAAAAGCTTGAGCATGGGGACCAGGTAAAATACTTCCCTCCCTCTCTGGCAAAAATGAAATTGTTGTTGCATCTTTTAATTATTTTTATGGCTGTACTGAAGGTCATGGAAGATCGAGGATTTCATATACGAGAAGAGCTTCTCTGCAGAGGATCAAGCCTAGTCATCCCTGCACTCACAAAGGGCAAAAATCAGCTTAGCCACAAGAAGTCAACAGTTTAAGGAAAATTGCCAGTGTCAGAATTCATGACTTAAAGGGGATAAAGATAGAATTACTAAAATGATTTAAGATTATTACTTTTTATTATGTGTATTATCTGCAGTAATATTCAGTCTGTCTAGAATCATAAAACTATGATCTGAAGTATAGAAAGTAAGCATCAAACTTACACAAACATACACTTGCAAAAATGACCAAGGGTAATTTTCTTTAAAACATTTGAGGTTGAACTCCAGTAATAACTTACGAACATTCAGTGTCGCCTTAAAAAAATAGGAATTCTTCAAAAAAAAGTAAAAACAGTGCATTATGTTTCTGTTTGTTTTCTGTTGAGCATAGCCAACACAAGTAAAATGCAAATGATTATATTCTACGCATTAGATTATTAGCACATTTATTATACATACATATTACTTTCTTAATACAGGTGGAACGAGCTATTGGTCGGCTGAAGAAATTCCAGATCCAGAACACAACATGGAACCTCGGACTGGTCAAGAGTGCTGACAACATTGTTACAACATTGCAAATCATGGTTTTGTTTACATAACTTTACAGATTCTTGTTGTGATAAGATGAACGTAGGTAGAAAGTAGGAATAAAAGAAGTCATGTAATCTACAAGCAGCTGACATCCAAAACTGGGGTCAAATGGAATTCTCTCAATAGCAATTCTAGCTTTTGTGAAGATGACAAAACCACACCACTGAGCACCAGTCATGGCCATTTGTCCATGTACTTGTTAGTAGTACTCATTATCGTGTTTTAGTTTTAGGGCTCCATCATGCAATTTGCTCATGAACTTCTCTGATTTTGCTGTCTCAACTAGGGTTTTGTCTCTCCCCACTTGATGACCTCTGTGCTATCATAACAAACTCTGTCAGGAGTAGCAGCTCGGATATGTTCTTCGAGGCTGCTGTACAAAACACATTCATGCACTGTGACATGTCTTTTCTCTACATGCCCTTTGTAAACTTGAATGGCAATGCTTTCATTTTCCTTTCCCCACACAAACATTTATTTTATTTTGGAAATCAATTGGTGGCTTTGGATGAAGCAGGCCACATGCTGCAAGTTCTGCTTTGGCTTTTTTTACTGTTCATTTTCTTACAAATGTTCCCAAAATTTGAAGAAATGAGTCTTGAGTGCTTTAGCAGACACCATTTGGGACAATCAGTTTATTGTTTTGTTTCCTTCTGAAGTTTATTTGCTTGATCATATGTCACAGAAAATGAATCTATATAAACTTTATGTTCAGCTGAGCTCTCTTGTGGAGTCTCTCCCCACCATTGGAGCCTAGTGCCACCAAATGGGAACGACAGTGGACCAAGAGGCTCCTGAGCCGTGGTTTCTGATGGCATGTTACCGATGCCTGATAGGGTTCATCATTGTTCTCCAAGTGTACTGGAACGTCCATATTTGTAAAACAGAAAAATGTATATTAATGAAAAGAGGAAAGGAAGGAGATGCTCATTGATTCTTAGATTCTTAGGTGTCCCATGTGCCAGGTGTTCTTCAGGATGAACTAGCAGATAAACAAATGTATACCGTAATTAAAAAACGATCATCTGAAGCACATCTGAATTTCATCAACAGGTGTACAATGCATGCAATTTAAAATCAGGTAATTGTGTGATTATTTGTGTTGTATTATATTGTTTATTGTATTGTATAAAATTACCTTAAATTACCATTCCAGTGCTTTTCACACCTGTGGAACTCCCTTGGTGAAGATATAAACTGAAATGTGGTAGGGTCTTTTAAATCCAGATATGCCTCAGATCTTTTTTATCATTATTTATTAATATTTATGTTTCAAGATAACGTGTGTGAAGCACCATGTTTTACCTTTTACCTTGTCAATTGTCTCGCTGTTTGCTGTAGTCGTCTCTTCTGGGTCCTGTCTTGGCAAGGACTTGAATACGCAAGTGGTGGGGCAAATGTCTTTCAACTCACTGATGAGACCACTGTACTTCTTTATGTGTCCCTCACCCCTCTCAATCAGTAAATCAATCAAACTAGTTTTGTAAAGCCCGAAATCACAACACACGTTGCCTCGAGGGGCTAAAAGGGTGACCACAGAGCCGAAGCCCGGCTGGTCAGGTGCAACTGGACACTGCAGAGCTGAAGTCCATCACTGAAGACCACAGAGCCGAGGTCCGGTTGTATAGTTACCTGAAAAAGATGTCCCACTCCACAGGGGGAGTGGGACATGAGACAGGGGACATCATGTAAAATGAACAGACTAAAAATCAATTAATCAAGTTATCAATCAATTTAGTTTTGTATAGCCCGATACCACAACACACGTTGCCTCAAGGGGCAAAAAAAAAAATCAGTGACATAGTGCAACAATTTAAAGACATAGTTTATAAAGTAAGAAGAACAAGAGGACAGGGCTCTGTGTACCGTACTTCCCCCAGCATTATCACTCCTAGGACAGCTTTAGACTGTGAGTTTAGAGTTGTAGCTGACCTAACCATAGGCTAATTCGAAGAGGAACGTTTTAAGCTTAGTCTCTGGTACAAGCTAGCGGAATTCTACCCTTCTTCTCACATGCTGGCTTTGGTGCTGTCCCTTTTTTCTTACTGGGATGGAAGTTGATTTAATCAGCAGGCGCTGTCAGAGAGTTGTTTCCAAAAACTTTATTCCATCGGTAACATTGAACATGACAAAAGGCTGTTCATTTCTGGATTCCTATACTATTGTATCTTGTTAACCTTATCAGAATAACAAATAATGAAATTCTGCAGCTGTGCTCTGATACCTGCAAGCCTCCCTGTTTCATGACTGCATGTTTCTCCGAGACTGAATTTGAAAGAAGAAGAATTGTGTTAGCTGTGATATTCAGTCTTTCACCAGAGACCAGACACCACTGAAATCCTCAATTTACAGAACAACTGACATTGTCAAAGAGCCACTACATTTGTAAAAAATGATAAATAAATGAGGACACTGATGAATGAAGCTGGCTCTGCAGTTGCAGTGAGCAGTGAGGATTTTCTCATTGGAGATCACCCATGGGAGATACGGATCACTGTGTGACTTGTATCTCTGCTTGGCCAGGTCTGACTTCTGCTTTCAGCATGATCATGGCTTTCTGTTTCAAAAAAGAGATTGGCCCAACTTTCCTTGAAACAAAAGTGAAGGGTCCAGGGTTTTCTATTCAATTGGAATTAATGGCCAAAACACCACCAGACCAACGTTTTTTGTCATCCCAGATCTCATACAGGCTTTGAAAAACCTCAATTTTGTCGCCAAAACAGATTTTTAGCTTCTATCTAAACCTCCTCTGGTCTTCAGATGTTAAAGTTCTTAAATATTGGGGGTTTCACCGATTAACTCTCTTGGAAGTGTACGTCGTGTCTTTAAAACCTGCCATCTTGTTTTTCTTGCCACCCAGCCACTCTTGCATGCGCACAAAGATGTCAACAAAGATTCGACTACAGAAAGCGGTACTTATTTTGGTATGCTTTTTTTTATTTATGTTCACTTCATTACTTTTTTGTAAATATTGACTGACCTTTTGTAAATATATATTAAATAGTTTGCAAGGACTGCCAACATTTTACATTGTTGATCCCTTTGTAACACATATTTTCATTCGTTTCATACTCTTCAACACTGTATGACACAATTGCATACACTGACCTCTACCTACGTATGCATATTTTTCATCTTTTTACAATGTTGTTGCATTTTGATTTCATTACATGAGGCAGAGTTTATGAAAGACATTGGTCGATTGAATCAATGTGTGACAGCCTTTATTATTGGCCTTTCAATAGAACAACATTGATTTGGAGAGTCACTGCCGTGATGTGACAGAGACCCTTCCACGGAGTAATTGAAACATTGCCATCAACTGCATTCGTTTGTTCATCTTCTTCTGGATTCTGTGATGGATTTGAAAGTGTCGTACTCCGCTCGCAGTCATAAAAGCGCCGCATACGGAGGGAGCCGTGAGTAACGACTTGTCATTCTGGCCTCAGATTTTTATACCTCCTCTCCTTCACACTGCGGTTCCATGGATCGAGTAGCTCCCCCATGTTTAACGCATCATTTAACTCCTCATTGTTGGCTGAGCGGGCGGGCTGGCGGGCGGGAGCACTGGTGTCCTTGGCTTTTATTGCCCCGGCAGTCCTCCGTCCTTCCGGCATGGCTGACCAGAGCAGAGAGGAGTGGCGCCCTGGGCATTGCAAATAAGCAAATGCTCCTATTTTCGCAGCGACTGGCGACGGATCTATCATTTTTTACGTGCCCCATACGACGATGAGGGCCGTGGTCCGTTTACTGCTATTTCAATATTTCATCATGAGGGATGAGAGGAATAAGC
The DNA here is from genome assembly GCA_011763505.2 of Lythrypnus dalli. NCBI lineage: Eukaryota > Metazoa > Chordata > Actinopteri > Gobiiformes > Gobiidae > Lythrypnus > Lythrypnus dalli. Next base: position 718,290 of record JAADKR020000002.1, read on the forward strand.
ACAGCCAAAGAATGAAGTTGTGTAACTTACAGTTGCTTGAACTACCATGTTTATTCAGTTTTGTGTAGTTTTGGCTTACAGTAGTTTAGTTCTATTTCAGTGGCTCACTGACAAAAGGGGAGACGCTGCAGCAAAACTATTTTTTTCCATTTTCAGTTTTTGGGCCAGTTTGGTCTCTTAACATTGATCTTGCAAGTGGCGTACCAGCAGCAGACCTTGTTAACGTGTCTTTGGTCGTGCTGATACATATATAGATATATATACATATATTTATAATTATCTAAATATATAATAATAATGTCATAGCTTTGCTCGTTGCTGAAGCGTACTTTCACATACACATGTGCTACAATTAAGAACTTAACTTTTATACCTCACATTGGAGAAATTAAAGATAAGGAAAAGCATGTTATTGTTCTTTATAAAACATATCTTGATCATTTATTCTAATTTGTACTACTGAAACAATGCACACATGAACACTTCGATAAGATACTTTTATATCTCACAATGTCTTGTAAATAGGGAGCCCAAAGCACACTTCTCCTAGAAAACCAAGGTGGAGAGCTAGATATACTCCTTTGTCTTACCCCTTTCTTTTAAGGGAATTGAGATTGGGCCTTGTAGTGTCTCAGTCTGTCGGAGACGCTACTCACGACGCCGCAGTAACATGAGACGACACTTAAAAAGTGAAAGTAGTGAGCTCTGTTCAAATCACCAACAGAATGAGTCCACTTGTCTACAATAGAGTGCCACAGTATGTAGTAAATGAGTAGTTAGGGGTGGGGTTTTTTTTTTTACTCATCATCCAAATCGATACCATTGCCACCCATTACTGATCAAAACACACACTTTAATCTCCTCCCATAACCTTTATATTTAGCGCAGAGATGCATGTGGCAGTAATGAACTTGTGAACCCTTGACGAAGGAAGTTTCTTGGGCCATTAACGAGGCGTGACTAACTGGTTTTACATTTCGGTTTAATTGCAGATTTCTAATATACGCGTCGCAGCTTCGGATTGTTCATAGCTGGGTAATTTCCACTCCGCTTTGCTAAATTGATTTATTTAAGCCTAATGAAAGTGTTATCTTTTAAAATGTGCCATCATCGCTGTTGGATCGCATCACGGCCGTGCGCAGGAACGGCCTGTTTCTCCAGGCAGACGGAGGAATCGTCGGCGGTTATGGTTATGCAGCAGGTCTCATGAGTAAACTGAGGGAAAAGTGACATGGATATAGTTTTACAGAGTCGTAAAAGCTACAGGCAAAACACTGATGTTGTAATATTGTAGTCCTCCCCTCAGTAAATCTGGAGAATGTATAAGGTACATTACACATTTTGTAGGCTTTTCCAACCTGATCACCTCAGCCAGCCATGGTATTTTTGAAGAATAACTCAAAATAATTAATTAATTAATAAATAGTGAAAATGAAATAATGTGTCCAGAAAAAGCCTGTTTTCAAAATAAGAAAATGTATCTTGTTTTGGGGTAAAGATGTCTAATCTTAAAACAAGAAAAACGTACTCACCACTGGTTTTGGCATCTACGGCCAAATATATTTTAATTTAGTTTGAATTCTACTTAAAATAATATTTAATATCAAAGTAAGACATCTCTCGAATATGTTGAAACAAGTAAAATCATCTTCATGTGAACAAATCTTAGTAAGTGAAAACATCTATAATAATAATTATATATATGTATATATATACATATATAGATCAAACCAGTTGTACATTTTTGGGTTAATTTTGTAGATATATGTTACAAAGACTTTTTCAAAGTTATATATTTGTGGATGTTACAGCTTGCACCAAGTGGGCATGGCCAGGTTGCAGCTAACCACCCATAGCCCCTGGATCAGTAAAAAGTCAAATATGCACTAATATCAAAGTGAATTATTTTTCCCCCCCGACAAAAAACGTTTCATAGTGCACCTTAAAAAATAACCAATTGCGATAAAAACTGGCTAATGTTTGCTGCTTACCTTTAACTTGAGCTGGTATATGATCGCTTTTTTCAGACAAAAAGGCAATAACTCAATGTGTTTTAAACAGGTAAACACACATTATCTATGTAAGACAGCTCTAGAATATCTAATATCTTATCATATATATATATAGAGAGAGAGAGAGAGAGAGAGAGAGAGAGAGAGAGAGAGAGAGAGAGAGAGAGAGAGAGAGAGAGAGAGAGAGAGACACACACACACACAACTGCAGCCCACAATCAGTTTGAAAAGTTGAATTTAATTCTAAATAGAAAACTATTTGTCAGAGTTATTTGGTTCATGGGTTTGCAGGACTGGCCCCATTAACTATGGCATCACTAAATGTACTTTGGGGTTTGCCTCGGCACTTTGTTCCATTTCCATGAAGTGCAGAAACGACAGGCTCGTGAAGGGGACCCAGCTTCAGCTCCTGCTAACGTGAAGCTAATCTACTCCAAGCTCTGAACTCCTCTTTGTGTTTCCAGGTAGAAAATGATCTTTTTCATGCCTTTGACTTTGAGATCATCTCTTTCTCCACAACAATGTAATAAACCCTTAAAGGTGAGACACTCCAAGTCAATAGGTACACTTTTTAAACATTTATATACATCAATGTGAAACTTTTGCTGTAGATTACTGCCATACTGCATAAATATGAGGGAAAATATCTTGCTAGTTTTCTATCATTTCATGTTTTTATATAAAAAATAAGACATTTTAAGCATGAAAATGCTTAAATCTGAACAATAGTTCAAGCCAGTTGTATATTTTTGGGTTTATTTATTTATTTTTTTTAGATATGTGACAAAGACATTTTCTAAAGGGATTTTGGATATCTTGTCGAGTTTTAAAATAAGCTGCTAGGTTTGAGAGAGAAATTCAAAATTCAATGAATCACGCTAAATATTGAATATTAAAAAATATTTTTTAAAAAACCTTCAAAATATTATTAAGTACAAGCCTGGAAATTTTGAAGTCTGTAGGACCTACTTCAGTGGAGATATTGTCGCCACAATGTGAGAAAAATGCAGTGTGACAAAAATAAATCCTCTTTAAATCTATGGACATAACATTGAATCAGTACAATAATTAAACATGTTATTGTGAAGATTAGATTAGATATTTGTTTGGAGTAGGTGAAAGTTTATATTAAGAAACCAAACTGGCCCAAAACCCGAAAATGAAAATAAAAAAAAGCTTTGTTTGCAGTGTCGCCCCTTAAACTGTGCATGTGTGAACATTTCTGCATTGTTTTGGTAATTTATTATTCATTTTACAGGTGCAGCCACTTTGGGACCTTTAGGCCAACCCTACAGCGCCAACGCAAATGATGACTGACTCTCTGGCAAACGAAAGCCCGACTCAACTGCGAGGCCGAGCATTGCTTTTTTGACAAGTAAATATGAAGGTCGGAAACCGGTGCGGCGCCAACGTGGTAGAAAATTGCCCGTCTCAAACCTGGCGGCTCGTGTCCAGCTCTCGGCCTCGCTTGTGGTGAACTGAGCTTCTTTTAGTGGAGATCATGCCACTTTGTATTGAGATGTTTCCGTCTTCCCGGATTGGCACCTGACGCATTGATGAGCGCCGGAGAGGCAGACTGAGGAGGAGACAGGCGAAGGTAATAAGTCCACACCAGAGGACATCCAAAGACCCTTGACTTAAATGAACGCTGACAGCCCCGGGACGTAGCCCATCAATATCCCGCAGCTCCATTAAATCAGCTCCTAAAGAGGGTTAGAGACGTGAAGACACTGTTCCTGGATGAAGAGTTACGCTGAGACGCTGCAGCTGAAAAGGGGGGAAAAATACTATATACTGTAGATATCAATTTATGGTGTAGATTAATGACATAAATATGAGAAAATGTATTGCAAGCTTTCTGTCTTTTTACGTTTTTATATAAATGTAAGGCATTTTAAACCCAAAACGCCTATAATTTTTGTGACGAAATCTCTACAATCAATTGAGACAGGTTTTAATATTTGTGAATTGGAACATTGTGACGTCCATATTTTAACCAGATTTTCATTTTTGCATCTTCATTCTTCATAAGCAGCGATGTTTGTTTTTGAAATGGAAAGATCAAGGTTTTTCTGTGGAAATTGGAATATTGCTAAGATTTTTTTGATCAGAATGGATTTGTTGAAATGTTTAGATTTACCTGCGGCGTGTCGACAACTAGGTCACGGTAAAACAAAACAAAAAAAAAAAACGCCTCCAAGGCCTCTGGCCCTTAAGATGATTTTGAGAAATGCTATTACAAACAGGTGACCTGTGACAAAAACAACAAAAGAGGTGGACTGAGGTGTGATGCAGTGCAGGTCTTCACTGGCCATATTCTAAAAATATAATGACCTCAGAGAGTAGGCCATCAACATCTGGATACACTTTCAATAAAACTATCCAATTAAAAAAAGCCTCCACAAAGACAAAGTGGCCCATGAAGCCCACAGAAAAAGGCTCAAAATCACACTGTTACTTTACTGTATGTTCAAAGATCTGATAGAAGGCAAAACAATATACCTGGAATAGGATGACGAAGTCTGGGAGTTGTATTTTTATATACACACATAAAATGACAGAAAACTTGCGATAGATTTTTTCCTAATTTGTCGGTAATGTATAGCAAAAGTTTCAATCGCAACATTTAAAGATTTTCCCTTTTCACCTGCTGCATCTCGCCTTCATGCTGCACCTCTGCAAAGCCATATTCTTGTTGCTTCTCTTCTCTTATATCTGTGGCCATTACTCTGAGGTTATGGAGTGCACTAAAACACTGTCGGCTGCTTGCGCTGACCCTTCCCATGCACCGTGGATCCACAGTCCCTGTGTGGGCAGTGTGCATAAGCGACTCCCTTTCCTCTCATCACAAGGGCAGGGCTTGGCTTCTTCTCATAAAGTTTTGTAACTGCGCTCGAAGTCACATCTTTCAATTTGTTTGTTTAAAGTCGTCAATTATGGTGCGGCAGTGTGAAGATGACATCTGTAAAGGGGCTTAATGAGGTGCTTTGAAACACAAGGCTATCTCCACAGCTTTCTGTTGTGGAGATGCTGAAGAGATAAAGTCGTGTCCTTCAGAGCGGCTGAATATCACTGAGCTGAAGAGGGTTTTCTTTATTTTATTTTGGATATTTGTCAAAAGGGTTTATGTTTTAATGTCAGATGACTTTGATACATGACATGAAGGATGAGTCAGTCTGTGAGTCAGTCAAGTGGCCACGAAAACATATCCTAACTTTGAAGCCGGATATTATTTTGTGTCATAATATATGTATCCAAGTATCAAAAGTCTAGTTCATGATTGCTGTTTTGGAAATAGATGGCATTTAAGGTGAGACACTGCTTTGCAGAGAGAAATGAAATGGAGCACGCAAAGCAGTATGGGTGTTCCAAGGCCAGGAAAATTCTGCAAAAAAACAACATTCACCTGTTTTCTGACATAGGTATTTTTGTTTAGAGTATGTGACCGTTTACGTGTTATGAGAGTAAACTGGCCCAAAACCTGAAAATGAATCATTATCTGGAGGGCTCTAAGAGAGAAATATACAAGTACAAACCTTAACTCAGGGACACTGCTTTGATGCTGGGTTAAGTTAAGTTTTTTTATTCTGTCCATGGGAGTGGATTCTCTTCTGACTGTGGTTCTCTCCGAGGTCTATTTTTTTCTCTTCCTGGATTTTTGTTTTGTTTTCCTGTCTAACTAAAGAGTCTAACAATGCGGAAGCCCTGGCTTGATCATTGGACAATATATTTACTTAAAACATTTTACATTTCCCTGTATTTCACCTGCATTTGTTTTCTTCGCTTGTTGTGATATTGGGTTATACAAAATAAACTGGATTGATTGATTTTAATTTTTTTCGTTGCATATTCCTCTTTTACTGGCATTGACATTGTTAGCTGTGCTCTTACGCAAAGTTAAGTAACTGTAGCCTGGAGTTGTCCCTCCTTCCTTGTTTGGAACTGCTTAAAGCGCATTGAAACCATGGCGACCGAGCAAATGCAGAAACTGTTGATTGTATTTAGTCTTTTTTATTGTTGGCTACATCGGAAATATGCTTTCACTTCACCACATCCTACAATAACGTCTCTGCTGCCACTCTCACAACTTCCATAAACTTTGTAAATAATGTGTATTCAGTGGATGATTACTGCTCCCTAATTGCTTCTGCTTTGTCTGCCCATACAAGTTTCTTATCCTGTTGTATTCACTTGAGCTCCTGAGGCTGAGCTGTATATTTAGAGCCTCCAATAAAAGCCCATTGCTCTCGGATTTATGAATAATACTTCATCTTGCCTTGAACTGGTCTGATCACAGCTTTGCATGGCTGTTAAAACTCGCCACAGTCTACAACCATCAGACGCCACGTTAAGAACAATCAAATACGGGAGTGAGGTGCTACAGGTGAAACGCTGCAGGTGAACATGGATTTTGTTTTATTTTTATGAAGAGATATCAATTTGAAACTATTGCTGTAGATTACTGACATAAAATGACAGAAACTTGCAATACATTTTTCTCATATTTATGTTTTTATATAAAAATACGACATTTTACGGTTCAAAATGCTCAAAAATTGCCAACATTTTGAGCAATGAAATGTGAATTAATGGATTGAGCCAGATTTAAATGTGCGGGTTTATTCTGTAGAGACCAGATTTTAGATCTCTTGTTTAGTTATACAATAAGCTAAACTAAAGCAAAAAAGTAGATAAAAAATTATTTTAAAAAATCTAACTACATTTCACCTACTAATTAACTATATTTCGAAGGTTCTTTCAAGGTTTCAAGGTATATAT
>JAADKR020000002.1:726800-740879 GCA_011763505.2 Lythrypnus dalli
GGGAAGACTGGCTATAAAACCATTGGCCATTGCACCCTGTTCTCACTGGTAAACTGGCCCTCATTACACATGCACAGACTCTTGCACTGGTATTTGTTCATCTATAAATCCATTCTCCACCTGGTGCCACCATACTTGTCATGTTGCTTTAAACGCAGGGCAAACCATCGCTGCCTCCGCTCTCAGGACTTCCTTCAGTGTCCCAGCAGTACGCACAGAGCTGGCAAAAAAGGCTTTCTCTTTCTCAGGTCCTTCCAGCTGGAACATGCTTCAGCAGGACCTGAAGCCGTCCAGTCTGGTCACACTTGGAGAATTTAGAGTTTTATTAAAAGGCCTGGAGAAAGTGTCCAGAGAAAACTGTTGTTGTTTTAACTTGAAATACAATTTTAATCACAGGAGGACTGGCAGGTACAGAGGAGGTAGAGCGCAGTCTGTACAGACTGTGAGAATGTACTGCATAAACTGTTGGCTGTTAAAAGGAGATTGCCAGGCGAATTGATGTATTGAATGAATTGATGAAGGCCATTTGAGTGGAAGCTGGAGAAGTGGGACCAGAATAAAGTAAAATTGTCAATGTAAGCATAATTGTATTTGAGCCACGAGTGAATCCTGCTAAAACCTAAATCCAGCACAACCCAATGTGGGAATAGGGCCAGAGATAAAAAAACAACTTTCCCACAGCTTGATACAAACTCAGAGGTCCTTAAAATCAATCTTTGTGATCTCTGACTGACGAAAGAAGTGTCACTGATGCTAACATGGATGATTTGTCTCCTTATTGTGTGTGGCACTGCTTGTAAAAGACCTAGTAATTTGTCCAGTAAGATGGAACAGTAGATCCTGGAAGGCAGTGGGTGGAAGCATTAAAAAACTTACAGTGCCATATAATGGAGTGCCCCACCAGGAGAGTGGTGGGAGGGAAAAGAGGTCGTGGCGCTGGTGAGATGTGAACAGACGTGGGAACAGTCAGCAGAGGTGAACAGGGTTGGGATGAAGTGGAGGTAGAGGCTCCCTTGGGGCTCCCGTGACCTGTGGCTGAGACAGCTGGAGCGGAGCGAGGCCGAGCAGGGGCTGATGTTGAGAGGGCAGTGGCTGCACCCGTCTCAACACAGACGAGGGCTCTCTGCTGGGTTACAGCGAGGAGGCTCCTCCCCCAGAGCGCATGAGGGCGGCATCTTATAGCAGCTTGCGGCAAGAAGAGGCGGTCGCTGCTGTTCAGGCAGAAACTCGTGTGAGTTTTCATCTTGAGCTTGATGCCGTCGCCCTGAGGAGGAAAGTGGCTGTGCATGGGTTCCACAGGAGGTGTGTGGAAGCTGCCCACAATGACTGGATTTGTGTCCTGAGTGTCAGGAGCGATAAGGCTGGACAAGGCTGGGTCGTCCATAAACACAGCACAGCAATTGGATAGGACCGGCTCGGGAGCTGCTGAGGAAATCTTCTTTTGGTTGCTCCGGACAATGACATCCACCCAGGAGGATTAGTTTCCTTGAGTCGGAGTTGAGCAGGATGACGAGTTGGGGCAGATTAGAGGGTCCCAGACTCAGTATCATCCAGTGTGCTGCTGATATCTGTTGTGATAGTTTAAAAGCAACTTCCAAGAAGTGCTTAAAGAGCTTATCTTTGTCTTTAAGCGCCCCGATAGTGGCCAATTGTTCCGTTTCATTTCTATTATTGTATTTTATATTGAGATTCATCAGCTGGGGATCTTCAAAAGGCATGGTAAAAGGACAACCAGATAACGCTAGCTATGCACTCTTAAGCCTGTAAGTGCATTGTCCTTGGGCACGGCGGACGGCTATTGTTTGATAAAAGTCCTCTTGGTTTTATCGATCCAAAAAAAAAAGGTTACGATAAAGTGCAGACTAAAAATATAAAAACTATAAAATGATGATGATTTATGGACAATTAAAAACCCACTGATAGTTTTAAAATATGATGATAAACCATTAGTCCTCCCTCAGTGGGGAAATGTGCAATGTACAGCAGCAAGAGTCTAGGTACTAAAAGACAAGAGAGTATTTACAAATTTACAATTCCTCAGGGAATATGAAAGATTACACTTGAGAGTCAATAAATAAAATAGTCCAAGACATTTCACTGACAGAAATGAAAAATTTATTGCACAGATGTCCAAGCATGGCGGTGAATGAATGAATGGTCTACTGTTCCTTCTGTTACGCTACAAGATTCCGAAAAAAAAATAAAAAAAATGGACCGCTTTTGCAATACAGAAAAAAAAAAAAAACAACCAAAGCAAAAAGGATGATGTTCAAACACGGTTAAAAAGTCAAAAAGTACATTTTTTTGTATCTTTTTTTTTGGCAAAGAAAGCGGTCTTTCTGTCTGTTTCTTGTGCATTCCCATTTACAAATGTTGACATGTTTAGTATTCTCATGTTGTACGTCACAAAACCAAACATGGTCATTTCTTCTCGAGTGTCCACAGGCACCTATAGGCAGAGAAAAATCCAGTGCATGCACAAACATTAAAAGCTTGCCTTCCTTACACTCTAGGCTCACAGGCTCCAAACATTTCAGACTTGTACTTAAGCATGTTTTAAAGCTTTTTTAGAGGGGTTTGTTTATATCTATTTCCTATTGCCAGATTTATTGAGTTTTGAGTCCCAAAAAACAAGGCAAGCTTATTTGTGAGAAAATATGTAAAAAATAATTTACCCAAAAACAAAACACGAAATCCAAAATCCCCCCTAAACAAATCTTTGTAATATCTACAAAAAAAAAATCTATATATTGTTGATAACGAAATCTGAACAATGGATTGAGCCAGGTTTAAATTTAGACTATTTTGACCATTTTAAAAACATAAAATGACTAAAAGGTCGCATTTTTTTTTCCTCATTTATGTCAGTACATTTTTTTCCTATTTACCTGTAGCGTCTTGCCTGTAAAACTTATTGAATCAATTTCATGTCCGTTTGTTTCCCAAATCCCAAATTAAACTGTTTTTTCGTGACCTACTTATCGTTTAAACCTTGCGTGTCTCTTTCACCTCGATTGACTTTGGGATTTGGCTTTTTTTGTTGTCGAGACTTTTCGTTCATTGCTCATTTGCCCTGTAGCTGAACACAAGCAGGTCAATCCACCTCAATAACATGCTTTTCTTTTTTGCAGCTATTTATACACTTTTTCATGTTTAATCTCTCTTGGATAAAGACTGAACAGAACACGATCTAAATGTGGAGTAAATAAATTGTAGTGATTCAACAAAGAAGTAAAGCATGGAGAGCACGAAAGCAATATGAATGAGTGTTAATAAGGAGAACTGAAGCCTGGTCAGCAAGAACTGGACCACAGCATTTTCCATTTTCAGTGCAATCTTGTCTTAGGTAAAAATGACTTAAAATAAGACAAAAACACTTAAATTGGGGAAAAAAATGTTTACCATTACTCAAAATCAGCATAAATGTCTTAATTCAAGTATACAGGTTAATTTATATATTAAATTATTTTAAGGTTTTTTGTATATATATATATATATATTATTGCTACATGGCAAATAAGTTACCAGTAGGTGCAGTAAATTCTCAGAAACCCAACAAGTCCCAGCATTTGTGATATCTTAAAGCTGCACAATTGGGCAATTGGTTGAAAGGGGTGTGTTAAAAAAAGTAGTGTGGTATTCAATCTGAGGTCATCAATTTTGTGAAGAAACAGGTGTGAATTAGGTGGCCCTTATTTAAGAATGAAGCCAGCACTTGTTGAATATGCCTTTTTCTTTTCCTGAGGAAAACAGTCCAGAGGAAAATGGTGTACTTTGAATAAAAAGTTGATTCGAGATGGGGGAACTTATAATGAGGTGCAAACAAAAATAGGCTGCTCATCTAGAGACCAGAGACAAATGGCAGAAAATGAAAAACAACCATCAAAACAGATCAAAGAATAACCAGAATGGCAATGGGTCAGCCCATGATCAGCTCCAGGATCAAAGTCAGTCTGGAGTTACCTGTAAGTGTTGTGACAATTAGAAGACATCTGTGTGAAGCTAATCTTTTTACAAGAATCCCTCGCAAAGTTCCTCTGTTTAAAAGAAAGGCATATGCAGAACAGGCTACAATTTGCCAAAGAACACACCAACTGACCTAATGAGAAATGGAGGACCATTTTGTGGACTGATGCCAGTAAAATTGTTCCTTTTGGGTCCGGAGTCCACAGACAGTTTGTGAGATGACCCCCAAACTCTGATTTCAAGCCACAGTCCACAGTGAAGACAGAGGAGCATGAGGTTGTAATCATCATGACATGGGCATGTTTCTCCAAGTGTGGTGTTAAACACATACCAGGGTCATTGATCAGTTTGCATTGGTCAAAATACTTAAAGAGGTCATGTTGTGACGGATCAAGTCTGTAAAGTAGATCTGGACCCAGGGGCAACCAGACAGACAACCGGCAATCTGTATAAGAGTAGTTTATTTACAAGACAATGTAAAAGGGGGAACTGTCTGCCACTGCCACTGCTCGTCCTCGGACTGGGAGTGGTGGAAACAGGTCTGCAGAATCGCCAGGAATCGCCTACAACGTGAGCGTTAACCAATCAGAAGCTTTTGGAGTGGTGGAGGATCGCTGAAAACGCGGGCTTTAACCAATCAGGAGCTTTTCTTCAGAAGAAAGTAGGACGTAGCTACGACGTGCTGTATAATGCTGAGATGTGACATAGAGGATAAAGTTATTGTGGTGGTCTGTGCCTCAGCAGGAATTACAGAAACACAAATAACAAAGGACTTTGCTTTGAGGCAGATCAGTGAAGAGCTGGGAATCCCAGGTAAGTATCAAAACTTGCTAGCATTAGCCAAATGTGTCCAACATGGTTTTCTGCGAAGAAAACAATGTATTTATTGAGAGAAAGTGCAGAAAAGGCTGAAGGCGAGGCGTCCAGGACAATTTGACACTGAAAGTTTTTCCCAAGAAATGCGACTGACTTCACAATGAACAAGCGACCAACTACAGGTGTCTGGGCCATTTACGAGAGTGTAGTGTGTATACACCATAGGACACTCAGGTCGGATAAAGAATAGCAGTAGCAATAGTAAGTACCAACAGCCAAGAACATAATTACCACACATGTTGCCTTATGCTGAACAGGACATGCCCTTGCAATTGGTATTTCAACACGACAATGATCAAATTATGATGCATTCAATTTATGTCACCGAAATTGTATTTCTGTCACACGTTAGCATAGACACTAATTAGTCGCTAGCTCGCAGCTAACATTGGCCTGCTACCCTTTGTAGTGGTGCTCACGAAGTGTGCTAAGGGGATTTGAGATGTTTTTCGGGGTGTAAAAGAAGTAAATAAAATAAAATAAAACTTTTTCTCACACAAACCATGCACGAGCACTAGGGAGCCTTTCAAAGCGTAGTTTTGTCTGGGCCATTGTATTAACAAAGAAGTAATAACTTCTAAATTGTGTTGAAAATATGGAGAAAGTATGTGAACAGTCTGCTCTGAGCAAGTAATAGATTGTAATGATTTAAGTGTACGTTGTCAAGGTAACTGTAATGATGCTACAATACATCATTGCAGTGTCATGACGACAGCCAATGAAATGTTATTGATTGTTGACATTTTAAATTTGAAAATAAACAAACACACACATTCGAGCAAAGCGAGCTTGACCTACTTTTGAACTGCCTATGCTGTGTCCTAACCATATTGTGAAGGGTTTATCAGAGTGATTTTTTCATATTTAATTGATTTATTGAGATTTGAATTTAAAAAACAAAAACGTTTTAAAAAGAGCTATTCACAGAAAAATCTGTAAATCCATACATTTAAACCTGGCTCAATCTATTGTTCAGATCTTGTCTTCAAAAATATTGGAAACATTTCAGACAGAAAACTTGCAATCTCATATTTATGTCAGTACAGCAAATGTTTCAAATTGATAGCCCTACATTTTATTTTATTTCCCTATTTGCAGTCTTGAAGGTGAACACACCACGCAAAGTTATTCACTTAAGATCTGCGAGAGAGTCTTGTCATTTCTCCCCATAGAAAAGTACAGACTGTTCTCCGGCTTGTTCTTGATAGACCTTAATGCACTGCTGCCTATGGATGAGTTCCACTAAAGCGTCGAGGACACGGCACTTGCACTCGAGTGGAAACGTTTAAGCCTGTATGTGCCTTCCTGACGCCGTTATCGCCGCTCCATCTGAGGAACATGTATAACCTACAGGAGAACACGTCCCCCAAGAGCCCCCGGTGCATGGTGGGAAATGGGTCAGCGAAGTAGAATTGGTTGGGGACGGTTAAGGGGAAAAGTGAGAATAAAATGTGGCATTTTCTGTTTATGGAAGCAGCTGACCCTAGGGACATGATGCCTTAGGAGTAACAAGATTAGCTGAACATGTGGCAAAGGAAATGTTGCTTTTATTTGTGAATATATGACATTTATAGATAGACGCTTGAAGTTTAAGTCACACTCGTGTTCACATGATGTTTAGTGAAGGAGCCTCATCAGTCCTGCCTCAGGGAGAAGACTGCGGAGTCTTCATCCAAACCAACTGTCTTTTAAAGGGTCTATATCTCGCAGAATCCACTTCTTTGAGATTTGACGGTGAGACACTGCAGGTCAAAGCATTGGTTTTTCATGCAGTGGTCAATGTTGAGGTTTTTAACTATTTTTCTTAACATCTCACTGGAATACCATAAAAATAAAGGCCAAACTCTCCCTTTGTGATGTGTATTCAAGGAAGTTTTGAAATCCAGGAATAATGAGTCAGATGCTTCACATTTATATGTATCAAATTTCCTCTCAGAGTACTTCCGAAGCGGGGAATGCAGTCGGTCACTCTTGCAACAAGATCTCCACTAGTGAACTTATAGGCTTGGAACTTTCCAGTCTTGTACTTGAGAATTGGACTATTTTATTATTATTATTATTATTATTATTATTATTATTATTATTTTTCTTCATTTTTTTGAGTTCCAAAAATGAATGATGATAAAATGTGGGATTTTCAGTAATGTCTACTTTATTCAAAAACTAAACAAGATCCAAAATCACTTTTAAACAACCTTTTTTTAAACTAATAAATAAACAAAATAAAAGTAATCCATTATTTTGATTTCATCGCTGAAAATATTGGCAATTTTAGTCAGGATTACATTTGTTTTATATAAAAACATAAAATTACAGAAAACATTTTTTTCCCACAATTGTCTCTAGATTATTTCTTTCCACTATTCACCTGTAGTGTCTTGGTATAAGCTGCTGATTGTAGCTTTTGCTACAAGCCGTATTATTGTGAGATTGGTATGTTTCAAACAATTTAATCAATGTCAATACATATGGATATCTGTTGACAAAGTATGATATTTTAAAGGATGTCTTTTGTCTTTAAATGGCAGATTTATGCTGAAACAAAGTGTAAACATGTTTTACGTGTTGAGGATTGAGAAGTCAAAGCAACTGAATTTTAGATATCAACCAATCTTTGTGACAAAACATTCAAAATATTGTTTTTGAACTGTGCTGTTTGTTGTTTCTCGAGTAATAAAGAAATCTTTGAAAAGTCAAGTTCAAGTATAAATCTATTGTAGATTGGTGATTCAGTGCAGAATACATGTTTTTTTTTCTCAGGCAAAAGGTTGTTAAGAGAACAAACTTGCCCAAAACCTGAAAAAATCATTTTTTTTGTGCAGTGACTCACCTGAAAATAAATATACTTTGCACATCAACCAAGAGTCCAACAGCACATTTGTTCCACGTACCTTGCAAAGATATTTCAATGTTTTTTGGCTAAAAGTCAGGATCCAGTTGTAAACATTGCCGGTGGTTCTGACCTTCCCGGCTCATGTTTATCCAACTGTTTTTGCAAAGCGCCGCTGGGTTTTTTGTTCTCCACTCAACTCTAGCTGCGAAGGATTTCAACATGGCACCAATATGTGCAAAGCCCCATGGGAAAAGAGAAATAACAACACGCAAGTTCGGTCCCAAAAAGGCTTCTCTCTTTTTTGCGGCATGCGGAGGGTGTCCGGAAATGCTCGCTCTTGTTTTTTTGTTTTTGTTTTTGTTCCTGTTCTGTTTCGGTCTCTCTTTGTTGTCGCTGCCAGCAGACACACACACACACACACACACACACACACACACACGGCGCGTCCAGGTGCGCCGAGCATGCACGGTCCCTCAGAGAAATCCAACCTTCATTATTTATTAGGTTACAAAATGAAGGTGGCGGAGCGGGTCAGCCAGGCGTGAAGTTGGCAGCGTCTGGCCGAGCGTGCCGGCAGGACGTCTTTTTGGACTCGCGAAGGTGGAGAGGGACAAGCTGCAGAAGCGGAAGAGAGTCAGGAAGCTGCGAGATTCACCTGCGGAGCGCGAGGGACAAAAGGCTAAATATAGAACACAGGGATACGGTAGAGACATTTAGAAAGTGTAGAGACAAACAGCTCACTTTAGGAGTCTACGGAGAGACACTGCAGGCAATTTTTTATTTTTTTTTCACTTTCAGGTTTTGAGCCAATTTGGTCTTCACAATAACATGTTTAATTATTGCACTGATTCAATTGGTTTGTATAGATTTAACTGGGAAATTGTGATTTCAAAGGCCAATTTCTCACATCTGCACTTTAGTAGTTCCTACAGACTCCAAACTTTCCAGGTTTGTACTTTTTATTTTTACAGATTTTTCCACTTATAGTTTATTTTACAACTAAACAGGATAGCCAAAATCCTAAGTCTTGACTAATAAAATAAAACAATGAATTTAAACCTGGCACAATCCATTGTTCAGATTTTGTTGGCAAAAATATTGAAAATGTTAGCATGTTGAGGCTTAATATGGCTAATTTCTTTTACATAAAAAACAGGAATATAAAGCAAAAGTTTCAAAATGATACTGCACATTTTCCCTATTCACCTAGCCTGGTGAACACCTGACTGAATCACAAGTGAGATTCAGTCTGGGGAAGAGGCAAAAAAGAGGTGTGGTTAATGACTGTCCAGAGCTGTTTATTAGACGATACAAGTGTCTGTCACAAGCGCCTGTCTCGAGAAGCGGTATTGGTTTTTCCCAGGCTACTATTCACCTCCAGCGTCGAGCAAGTGAGACGTGGAAAGAAAAACAAGAAAAGCAATGTTTTGTCATTATTTAGATGCTTTTCATAGTATTCCATACACATTTCCAATTTGCATCTTCAATTATAAGGTAAACTTGTTTACCGTAAGTCTAATATGTGTTTTACTAAAAACAAAAGCAGATGTTTAAGGGAATTGTTGCTCTGGTTCTGGTTAGGTTTGAGAGTGGCGTTTCTGCGTCAGTCCAGCCGCTCGCTGCTCCGAGACCTCCTGAAAGAGGCTGTCTGCTGTCGCACTCCAACCAGACGACCTTGGACCGACCCAGTTTGTGTTTGATTCCTCTTTCCTGGAAAAAAAAAAAAGACAAACTGAATGGACATTGCAAGAAAGGTTGCCTGGAATATTGCTCTGACATGGTCCATCATACTACTCCTACCTACCTAAAAATGTATATATTTTTAGTGACAAAAACTGACCCCTGTAGACCATTCATTCATTCATTCATTCATTCACTGCCATGCTTGGACATCTGAGCAATGTCCTTTTAATTTCTGTCAGTGAAATGTCTCGGGCTATTTTACTTATAGACTGTCAAGTGCAATCTTTCATATTCCCTGGGCAAATGTAAATTTGTAAGTACTCTCTTGTCTTGTAGTACTTATGCTCTTGTTACTGTACATTGCAAATTATGCAAACGCATAAAGGTTTATCCTATCTTTTCTTAAAACATAAAAATAAACCGCAAAGAAAGCCCTAAGCCTCAATCAGCCTTTGTCCACTTTAAGTAAAAAAGAATAAAATAATACAACTGAACAAAATAGACCTTTGTGATGATCGAAATGTGACGTCATAACAGGGGAGACACTAAATTATTGGTTGGCCTTTTGTTTTCCATCTGCACTTCACAAATGAACTCGTCCAATTCCAGACGATCTTTAATCACCTCATTCTCCCCCATTCTCCAGCTTCTCTGTAATGCATTGTTGAGTTTCTGACCAGCCTGAATTCTCTCTCTTCTATTCAAGGCTTTTCCCTCCCTTTCATGAGCACTTTTCCATTATCCCTGGCCTTATGGGCTCAATAAATGACAGATAGGGAGAAAGTGGCAAAATGGAAAGCTCTTTTCAATAATCTGGCCAGTGTGAAGTTCAGATGCTCCTCTTCCTATTTGAGAAATGTGGACCAAATCATTCTGTGGATTATGTTCGATCGCCATCTGCATCTGCTGCTTCAGTCAAAACCATGAATAACATTTGGTAATGCTAACCACGAGGATTAGATAAGTGTGCGGTAAAGCCTTCCACACAACCAGAGCAAGCAAAGGGAATGAACTATGTTTGCATTTTACTTTTTGAAATGTAGATTTAGTCCATGGTGTACATTTTAAACATGTATAGGCATGCTAACGTTTGAAAAATACAGAAATAGAAGTGCTAAAGAACCGGTTCTCAAGCTTAAGGTGAGATGCTGTAGGTGAATAAGGAAAAAAAAAATACATTCAGAGATATCAATTTGAAATGTTTACTGTACATTATTGACATGAGATGAGAAAATGAGAAAATAATTTTGTTTTCTCTCATTTTATGTTCTGGCATAATTGTCCTGATGAAAAAAAAAAATGTCATTAAAATTAATGGAAAATGTTGGAACTACTTGAAAATGTCTTGTCAATTTTTTTTCCTACTTAACCCTATTATTTAAATAAATGCATTTTTATAAACCAATCACAGTCAGGTAAGGGGCTACGTGATTAATAATACTTTATACTACACTACAATTTTGAAATGACGGTAGAAAACTACAGATACTTGCTTCAAAATCTACATTCAAAGAAATAAAAGTTGGATTTAATTGAAAATGTCATGTCAATTTTTTTTCCACTTAACCCTGTTATTTAAATATAAAGTATTATTATTGTTTTACTAGAACAAACAATAATTATGATCGTTTGTGACTTTGTTGCTCAGGACCCTGCTCACAGTTGAGCTTGGATCTTTTTGGGATTCCTCTTTTGGCAGTCTGTGAACATGGAAGATGGAAATGGCCTTTGCTTTGTCCTGTTCTTTTGTGACGAATCAAAAATATTATCTCCACAAATCTGGCCTTTTGCTTCAGATATTGTTCAGCGTAAAAATAAGTAAATATATTCGCTTCTGGTTATGTATTGAACAGACAAGTTTACAACATATGAAGTAAAAAACATAAATAAATAAATGAATTATAAGCTACAAGTTGTCATGAAGCTGGGAATAGCCATACTTCTTCTAAAGCAATGGTCTCCAACTGGCAGACCTTCAAAGGCTGTAGGCCGGACCTGGGTCTAGATCCGGACCGTCAGAAGCTCTTGTTCGGACCCCAAAGTATTTTTAATCCCACAAGATACATAATATTTAAAGGTCCATTATGACCCTTTTTATGTGAAAAACAAACAAACAAACAAACAAACAAAAAATCATCAGCACTTAATGGACCTTTTAGTGACGCTCCAGGATCAATATTTTTCTCTACTGACGGACCATCTCCATTGTTACATTGAGAAATATAACCATACACCTTAGAAAACAAATCATAAAGGCCACCATGATTGAAAGCAAAGCCGCAACGTTAACCACCCATAGCCGTTGAGTCACTAAAAGATCTTTTTTTTTTTTGCTTAAAAAGTGACAAAATGCACCAAATAACCATCCAAAATACTTACTCATATAGGTTAAAATTGAAAATATATGTTGTTCTATTAATCATCTCCGCATTCTAAATAAATCAATATCTCAGTTTCTCTCAATGCATAAATCTGGAGTCAAACCCCAAATGGAGCAGAAGGTACTGTTCTAAAGCCTCCTTTAAACTGGTCATCTGCTTAAACCGGTTTATGGTGAGGGAGTGAAGAAGAGATTCAGTGGGATGAGGAGGGAGGGAGCAAGGAGCTAAATGACAGTATTGAATTCTTGGAAAATAAATTTGGCCTCCACAAACGAGACGAGTCGGAACACATCTAACATCATAAAGGCGATAATGAAGTCATCTCAAAGTGACAGTTGGGTTTTCCGCTCCCTCCGTGTACGTTCATAAAATCAGAGATGTACCAAAATAGAAAAGAGAGCGCCAGTGTGGACACTTTAACCCAATAATTAGAGGTGAGATACTGCAGGCGAATAGGGGGGAAAAAAGAAGCAATTATAGATATCAATTTAGACGCTGTAGATTACTGACATAAATGTGAGGAAAAAAAGTTTTCAGTCATTTTTTCAGTAAGTTTTTATATAAACGTAAGGCATTTTTTGGCTCAAAATGTCTTATTTTTATATAAAAACTGACAGAAAAAAATATTTTCTGCAACAGAATCTGAAAATTAGATATAGCCAGGTTTAAATGTATGGGCTTATTGGGGATTTTGGATATCTTGTTTAGTTCTTGAATAAGGTAGTTATTAGGGTTGTGAGAAAATCCATTGCCTTGTTTTGTGGGACTCAAAACTCAATAAATCCGCCTAGGACATAGGATTTAACAAATCCTTTTCAAAAATTATATATTATTGTAATATTTTTAATTACAAGTCTGGAAAGTTTCAAGCCTGTAAGTGCTACTAAAGTGGAGATATTGTTGCAAGAATGTAAAGAAAACCTTATTTGGAGAAAATAAGGTTTTGTAAAAGAGCTCTCTTCGTCCCCAGACTGCTTTGCAGAAAGATATTACCGGTAAATGAAGCGCACAAAGCAGTATGAATGTTCCCAGGCTAACATAATTCGTCATTCGTGATTGCATTCTTACAACTAAAGAGTCCTTTCTTACCACTAAAAAGTGCGTAAAGGCTCATCTTGAATATGTCTCTGATAAACAAAGGAGATTGAGGTTTTATTGCGAAAAGGTTCATGATCTTTATATTGTGTAGTTAGCAACCGCAGAGTTTGCTGTAATAACAGTGAGTGGCAGTGATCGAGCGCACCTCTGCCCCTCTACCCCCCTCTCTCTCTCTCTCCCTTTCTCTCTCCTCTCTCTTTCTCTATCCCTCTTTCTCTCTCTGCCTCTCTCCGCCCTCTCTCTCATTTCTCTATTTCTCTCCCAGCTCTCTCCCTGTCTCTCTCCTCCCTCTCTCATTTCTCTCTTTCTCTCCCAGCTCTCTCCCTGTCTCTCTCTCCCTGTCTCTCTCCTCCCTCTCTCTCATTTCTCTCTTTCTCTCCTAGCTCTCTCCCTGTCTCTCTCTCTTCCTGTCTCTCTCTCCCTCCCTCTCTGTTTGCTCGTGCGAGGGGCTGTGGAGGCGGCGGGTGTGACAGGCGTGTAATGAAATTCCTCTCCTCTTCACAGCGGCATCAGTGTCACCGAGCGGCGCTGATAGCATCACGGTGGCGGAGATGTGCCCCCAGAGCCCCGCCGCGCTGACCACTGCTGCCAGAAACACGCAGAAGATATGCTTTTAAAAGATATATATTTTATTTATCAAGTTTGCAGCTGGAAGTGGAAAGCCCAAAGACAGAACATATTTCAAAAAGAACAAGGCAGTACAAAATGCATTAAAATCAATGAGCCTTAATTTCAAACAAATACACATACCGGTACATTAAGGCAAGACACTGCAGGTGAATTGAAAATAAATAAATAAATAAAAGAAAACAATTATATATATGGATTTGGAAACGTTTGCTGTATATTAGTGACATAAATGTGAGGGGAATTTTTTTTTTTTATCTTCTTCAAAATCATCTTAAAATTACTCAAATGTCCCATATTTTGAGCCAGGTTTAAATATATAGTTTGTTTTTGTTGGTATATTACAGTGGGGTGCGAAAGTTTAGGCAACCATGTTAATTTTCATGATATTCCTTTATAAATCATTGGTTCTTTGGATAAAAAAAATCAGTTAAATATATCACATAGGAGACAAACAGTGATATTTGAGAAGTGAAACAAAGTTTATAGGATTTACAGAAAATGTACAATAATTGTTTGAACAAAATTAGGGAGGGGTATAAATGTAGGCACTGTTGTCATTTTATTGATTTCAAAACCTTTAGAACTAATTATTGGAACTCAAAATTGGTTTGG
>JAADKR020000002.1:747051-760535 GCA_011763505.2 Lythrypnus dalli
ACCCTGTCCAGTTGAAGATTCAAGCTTTTTCTACTATGACCACTACCTGGACGACTGAGAGTCTACACAAACGGATTAGGTTTATTGTGTAGATATATATGTTACAAAGACTATTTCAGAGAATTTTGGATATCTTGTCAAGTTTTAAAATAAGACAATAAAAATACATTTATTTGTGGAGAAATCTGTAAAAAAAAAAACCCATCAAATTTAGCCTTGTATTTTGAAATTAAAAACTCAATAAATCGGGCTAGGAATTAAATATTAAAAACTCCCTGTGAAAAAAAGCCTTCAAAATAGTGTTAAGGACAAGATGAGAAAGTTTGAAGTCTGTACAGATATTGTTGTCAAAATGTGACAAAAATGCAGAGAAAATGGCCCAATTTGACAATCTTGACAATTTCCCATTTAAGACATATTGAAACAGTGCAATAATTAAACATGTTATTGTGACGATTAGCTTATTAGATTATGTTTTATATTTTATTTTTATATTAGATTTTTTATATTTTTTACATTTTTAAACAGATTGTTTTTGTTTATAAAAGAGGTGAAAGATTTTATGTTAGGACACCAAACTGGCACAAACCTTGTTGTTGTATTGTTTATTTTTTTTAATTACACTTTATTCAAAAACTAAACAAGATTCAAAGTCTTTGTAGCTAATATACTAACAAAATTAAACAATACATGGAAACCTAGCGCAATCCATTATTTAGATTTTGTTGCTGAAAATAAAGGCAATTTAAGTCTTTTTTAAGACTAAAATGACTAAATGTTACATAAAAACATAAAATTACAGAAAACTATAGGCAATAGGTTTTCTCACTTTTATGCCAGTAATCTACAGCATAATTTATATACAGTGGGGTGCGAAAATAAAACGTTTTTAATTTTCACAATTTTCCTTTATAAATCATTGGTTCTTAGGATAAAAAAATCAGTTTAATATATCACATAGGAGACAAACACAGTGATATTTGAGAAGTGAAATGCAGTTTATAGGATTTACAGAAAGTGTACACTAATTGTTTAAGTAAAAATTAGGCAGGGGCACAAATTTGGGCACTGATGCCATTTTACTGATTTCAAAACCTTTTGAACTAATTATTGGAACTCAAAATTGGTTTGGTCAGCTCAGTGACCCTTGACCTCCATACACACGTGAATATAATCATTAGAAAGAGTATTTAAGGCCAATTTCAGGCTTTTTTCTCCTCTTTGCATCTTCTTTGAAGAAGTCTCAAAAGAACCGTCAAATGACCTGAAAACAAAGACCGTCTCATCGATTTTGACAGTTAGGAACATACTGAGAAAATGGAAGACCACAGGCACAGTTCAAGGTAAGGCAGACCAGGGAAAATCTGGGATAAACAGAAGCAAAAAATGGTGAGAACAGTCAAAGTCAACCCACAGACCAGCACCAAAGACTTACAACATGATTTTGCCGATTATGCAACGCACTTTACACACGGAGATGCTGCATGGGAGAGTAATGCAGAAGAAGCCTTATCTCCGCCAACATCACAAACAAAGTCGCTTGAGGTTTGCTAAAACACATTTGGACAAGCCAGCTTCATTTTGGAATAAAGTGCTGTGGACTAATTGAACTAAAACGGACTTATTTGGACATAACAAGAAGTCTTATGCATGGAGGAAAAACAACAAAGCATTCCAAGAAAAACGCCTGCTACCTACAGTAACATTTGGTGGTGGACCTGAATATTATTGAAAATTTGTGGTGTGACTTCAAACCATCAAACCTGAATGAACTAGATATTTTGTAAGGAAGAATGGTCTAAAATACCGTTGTTTTGCCCAAATTTGTGCCCCTGCCTAATTTTGTTTAAACAATTATTGTACACTTTCTGTAAATCCTATGATTTTTTAATCCTAAGAACCAAGGAAAATCATGAAAATTATTATTTTATTTTTTTAAGTTGTCCATATATATATATGTATATACACATAAACCGGTATTTATTTAATGCCCCCATTCAGACAGTCTAGCCGTAAAGACTTCACAAACAGTCTTAATATAAATTGTAAAATCTAACACTGATCACCATTTGTGTGAGTTTGGTAGAAACCACACAGACTGAACCGCATGATAATGACTCCATATTCTTTGATTGGAAATGGAGAAAGATGGTGAAAGTGAGTGAATCTCAAAGGCTGAACTTGGCATTCTTCACGGTGGCCTCCATCAGCAGCCCCTCCTCTCCAATCCTGCAGCCACGCTCTCCATCGACGGAGCGTGATGCTCTTCCTCCGCACACATGCCACACTCGGCTGATTCTCATTCCACTTGCGCCGCCGCCGAGCACCTGGTTCAATATTTCAGCAGGCCTCTTTCAGACAGATGTTGGCTCCTAGCGTAGGTATTCCCCGAAGGTGTCAGCCACAATCACATACGTAAAAAGCCACCTTAAACAGGTCGCAAACATAAAAACAATAGGAGAGCTTTAGGCCGTTTTGGTCGGACAGTGATGATGAACAAGGCACTTTTGACAGCAGAGTTTGATAAAGTGGCGCGGTAAGAGTGTTTAAAAGCAAACTGAGGGTTTATATTGTTTTGGTGTTTGAAAGGAAGAATGGGTTTTCACAAAAATATTAGGGAATTCAAATGCTGTTTTTTTTCTGACCTGAAGATTTATGGAAGTAAAAAGGTAGAAGGTACGAGGGAAGTTTACTCAGATTTGGCTGGCTAACGATATGTGCAATCCAGCCACAAATCAGACTGTACTTCAGGCCAGTCCCAAGCCGGGATGCTTTAAACAGATACAGTAGTTTACCTTTGATATCTGTTTAGAGGAGACACTGCAGGCAAAACTCAGTTTTTTTTTCCCATTTTGAGGTTTTTGGTCAGTTTGGACTGTTAACACATAGGGCTTGATCTTGACGCAGAGCGTTGGCGCAGACACAAGACACAGTCTCTTCTGCTTCTGTGTTGGCGCACATGAGTGGGCGGTACTGGACTGGACATTGATATAGAGGGGCTGGAGAAAAAATACACAATTGTCCAATCAAAGAGGAGTGCATCTGGTAAGCAATTCGGTACCGGGCCGCAGAAGAAGATTACAGAAAAATTAAAACATTGACCCAGACGCGAACCATTACCAGACGCATGTGTCCGACTCGAACAAAGTCTGTGCTCTTCTGCTCTAATTTGCAGCCGCTCCGCAGCGCGATGAAAGGGAGCTTTCATCTCCCTTACGCTGGTATCAAAAAGTGCTGTGCACTGTCCGTGCTTCATAAACGTGATCCAGAAGCAGCACGTGTCCGCTGTCCACTACGCCCCCCCCTCGCGGAAAACATATCTTATATATTATATTTTCCTAATATATATGGCCAGTGGTGACTGCGCCGCACCAGCCTCTCACACACTTCACTCCGCCTCTTTTGGGTGAGAGTGACACCCCCTCAGATCTGGGCGCCGAGCACTGGCGCATGGGGGAAACTTTTATTTACAGATTGTTCCACTAATACATACGTATGTCATTCTAAAACTAAAGCAGAAATCCAAATTACACAAAAGTCTTTGTAATTAAGATATTTACAAAATAAACCCATATTTTTAAACCTGGCTCAATCAATTTTTCATTGCCACAAAATTCAAGCTTATAATGACTTATTTCCACATTCAAACATAAAATATATTTTTTCTCATTTATTTCAGTAATCAACAGAAAGAGTTTCATTGATATCTGTATATATTTTTTCCGTATATACCTGCAGCATCTTGCCTTCAGATGTGTGCTTGTAGTTTCCAGAGAACAGACTAAACCTTGTGAAGTCAGGTGGAACAAAACAATGATCGCACATAAGGGAGATTAATTTATTCAACTTCATCCTTTTAAATAATTGCAGTGTTTTGGAATAAATAACAAAGTTTGAATTAAATGATGATATTTTCATACTTGTTTTGCCTTTGCCTTTTTTTGGGGGGGGATATGTTAGATCATGTTCAGGAGAGTTATAGTCACTGCCAGCGTTTGGGCAAAGTTCCAAAGACAGACTGAAAATCTGGCAGAAAAACAAAGCCTGAGTTCCTCCACTGTAGACACTGGGTTTGTGTGAGGCATTATGGCGGCCACAGAGAGCCGTATCTCACGCCTACAAACGTGTCTGATACGAGGCTCCTGTTCCAAGAAAACACGTTTGCGCTTTTACTTTCAGGCAAAGAGAAAAAAACACACACATCACTGAAAATTAACACTTTTATGGATCTGTCTTTGGTCCAAAAACAACACTGCCTGGGATCTATTTCAGTACACCTATAGTGTACCATGTCTAAAATATGTATTTGCTCACATCCTGGAGCAAAGCATTTTCAATCATCCTTAAGGTGAGACATTGCAGGTGAATAGGGAAAAAACATGTAAATGTACAGATATAAATTTGAAACTTTTACTGCACAATATTGACTTACAGTGGTATGCAAAAGTGTGGGCACCCCTGATGATTTTCATGGTTGTCCTTTAGAAATCGCTGTTTTTTTTTTTTTTGGTCTTTTTTTTTATCAGAAATTTCAGTTAAATATGTCACATATAGCGGACGGACACAGTGATATTTGAGAAGTGACATGAAGTCTATAGGATTTACAGAAAGTGTGTAATAATGATATTAGGCAGGTGCGTACATGTGGGCACCCTAGTCATTTTATTAATTTGAATAGCTTTAGCACAGATTATTGGAACACAGAATTGGTTTGGTAAGTTCATTGACCCTTGACCTTCAAACATAGATGAATCCAATCAAGAGAACAGGTATTTAAGGCCAATTCAATCTGGATTAGAGTCAGACATTAAATGTCAGTGATGCAGCTGGTAAGGATAGTAGTGATATTCAGAGGTGGTTAGGGTTTTCTACATTTGAAATCGAGAGTACCGGTACTGTTACCGGATAATCCAGTCAATATGAGTAGTGCACAAATTTAGTGGAGTACTGTAAGCATAATGAGTGCTTTTGAGTCACAGTCGGATGTACAATATGTAGCAGTGAAAATCCAACATGAGAAAAGGACCATGAACAATTTAACAATATATTCTATGACAATAATGGAAATATATTATTTGGACAGTCAGACACATACAGTACATATAACCTTGAGACTACAATCTTGAAACTAGAAAAATGTCTTACTCCCCACTGGTTTTGACATCTACAGCCATATATACCTTTAATTAGTCCACTGTGAGAAAATCATGAACTGACCAGTATAAGCTCAGAAAAGATACATGAATAAAAGGACCAATTGAGACCTGCAGTTACAGTACAGTACAATCCACGGGTAAAGAAGTTTTGTACCCCACTCCAATAGCTAACCAGAAATTCAATGAATCATCATTGAATTAGCAGAGCACACAAGACACTATCAATTGTACAATTTACAAGCTACATATTGCCTCAGATATGGTCTACAATAGATAAACACTTTCGAGTATATACAAGCTTCATTATGACATAGATTTTCTTTGAGTATTTGTGTATTAATCAACACTTTACAAATACAATCTTCAACCAAGCATCTTTAACTCCCCTAGAATTCTATTTTTAGTTTACTAAAATCAAAAACATATCTCATAGCTCAATATAAGATTTAAAATCTTAGTGTTAAAGTGTGTTAAAGCTTAAAACAAGATGTTCAGCATTTTGAAGATGGTCTTATTTTAAGAAATCTTGGTAAGTGCAAAAATCTGACTGCATTCCAGATCCTTTCACTTCAAATTAGACATTTTTACCACACAACAACATTCATTTAGCATTTAGTATGTTTTAGCAGTGAACAGTGGATTTGCATGATTCTTATAACTCTTCCCTTGTATAATCCTTACAGCTCTCTTCAGTAAAATGAAATGTGGCATAAATATAACAATGTATTGCACGTTTTGTTAACATTTAATATTTTATATAAAAAAATACAAGACTGAAAAAGAAGAGGCCTTGCACTGTATCTTAACTATTTGCTCTGGTTTCTCCCATCAACCGAAAACATTAAATTATAAAAAACTACCAACTAAATGAACTAAAATGTGTTGAATGCAAAAATGTTTTATTGCATGTTCAAGGTCAGTGTTTTTCTGCTCCAATTTGGTGACTCTTACTTAAAAATCCCAACTGTTTAAAAGTTTAACCACAAAAAACTGCTCTTTTATTCTGTGATTACGAACTCTATTCACCTGCACAAAAAAAGCTCTCAGCCGCGATTTTGTGCCTGTGTCCAATTAAGGAAACAATTTGCATTTTAATGGCTAATCGAAATTAGCTCAAACGAAGGAAGAGCTGGAGAAAATGAAGGTGTTTTTGGAATCCAGCCTTAGTTTGTCTTTAGTGAAGGCACCTTGATTTGTGAAAGTTAAATTAGCATGCACTACTTCTCCGAGTTCTTTTACTTTCATACTGTGAGGAAAGAACCCAAACATTATAAAAAGTTGTAATGGAAATGAAATATCAAAGGTCAGATTATGCTTTATTAAGGCTTCGACAATGCCTTGAGACATCTTCTTTTTGCTATTTTGTAGCATAATGTTATGACTGTCAAGAAAAAAAAATCCCCAGGATTAAGATGTTTTTAAGGTGAGACACCATAAAAAACATATGTAAAATCTGCAGGGGAACAGGGGGAAAAAATGAATGTGACAAGAAAAGAAATTGTCATTTTATGTTTTATCATAAAATAACTACGTTATTACTTCTACTGTAATTTTATCTAAAGCGAGACACTGCAGGCTAAAGTCTTTTTTTTGTTTTTTTGTTTTCCATTTTTGGGTTTTGGGCCAGTTTGGTCTCTTCACATATAGACTTTCACCTACTCTAAACAAAAAAATGTAATCTTCACAATAACATATTTTTTTGCACTGATTTAAATGTGAACTTGTAATTTCAAGGGCCATTTTATCAAGATGATTTTCTCATTGTGGTGACAATATCTGCACTTCACTAGCTCCTCCAGACTTCAAACTTTCTTTCAAACAGTCTTTTATTTAACAATACTTGATAGATTTTTTTTGTATTTGATTATTAGATTATTTTAATTTTAAAAAACAAAGAAAATTGGAATTTTTACAGATTTTTCCATGAATACATTGCATATTTTAAAACTAAGCAAGACATCCAAAATCCCCTTTGAAAAGGTTTTTGTATCAAATATATCTACAAAATAAAACCACACATTTAAACTTGGTTCATACCATTGTTCAGATTTTGTCGCAAAAATATTATCAATTTTGGGCATTTTTAGGCTTGAAAAGAAAAACATAAAAAGACTGAAAAGTTGCAATACATTATTTTCTTATCTTTATATAATATACAGCTAGAGTTTCAAATTGATTTATCTACATGTCATGTTTCCCCTATACACCTGCAGAGTCTCACCTTAAATAATAGTTCACTTAGCACTAGAGTGAACCTTTTGCTTCACATGCTTCTGCGGTGGAAATGATGTTGAGTGACTTTTTTGGGAGGCGGGAGCAGATGGACAAAATGACAGACAAAATCAAGGTAAGACCTTTTGACAAGCTGTTTATGAAGTGTCACTTTGGATTTGGATCGAGCCAAAAGAGGCGGGTGCACCACCAAGAGTGTCCTAAGTAAGAGTGCTTACAAAGTGTTACTCAAGTGTTAGCAAAACAAAGTAGCCCAATTAGAAATTACACGATTGAAATACTAAACAAGCACTGAGGGGCAATAGTGGCGCAGATGGTAGAGCAGGTTGTCTTGTTACCGGAGGGTTAGTGGTTCAAACTGGAAATGGATTAAGCAGAAAATGGTGGATTGATGTTACTGATGCTGCATTAGGAGGTCTGCAATGATTAACTCTGCAAAAAGTTGGCGACCTCTTTTGCACTATGGGCTTCAGCATCCCCTCTCCGTCAGTTTACATGGTCTACCACTTTATGGGTGAGTTTCTGTTGTTTCCAAACACTTATATTTCCTTATGATACAGCTGACTGCGGAATAATTAGGAGTGAGGGCATTGGATTTGTTGCACGAGTGGCTTCTTTTCACAATTCTACACTAGAATTCCCTGAGCTCATGAGAGTGACCCATATTTTCACAACTGTTTGAAGAAATGGATGCCTTGGTGCTTGATTCTGTACACCCGTGCCAATGGAAGTGATTGGAACACCTGATTCTAATCATTTGGATGGGTGTACAAATACTTTTGGCAATATAGTGTATATTGTGGGTTTAAAAGAACAATGGCAGCTAATCAGCTATGATGAGACTCATGGACACAAAACCAACCATTTTAAACTGATAATTTATCCAAAACGTTAACCAACAGAAAGTTATCAGAGCACCTAAATTAAGCAAACTAAGGCCCAGGGTATAAATATGGCCCGCCTCGCCCTTAATTCCAGCCAACAAAACACGATATGCATTGTTTAAAAAAGGTGAACAATACCAATATTTTCACAAATACAAAGAGCTATTTTGCTGCTTTTTGACTGTTATAAGGCAGTTATTTTTCCTTTAATAATTGTACTTTTCAAAGTTTTGAAATGCCCCAAACCAAAATCGTTAACTTTATTTTGTATAGAATGTTGTCATGCAATACTTTACAGACTTTTCTCCTGTACTTCCATGATGCTCCATGCTACAGACTGATTAAAGTACAGTATTAAAGCAGCATGCAGGTGATGTTCTACAGGGCTGTTCTGGTGAATGTGCTCTTAAGCATTCAGTGGCTGTTTGGAGGTTGCATTGTTTAATGGTAAGTGCAACATAGGCCTGATTTCTATGAATAGACTGTGATTGCGTGAAATAACACATTGGTTAAGCACATATAAGAGAACCACAGTCATTACTGTCTTTTATCGCTGAGCTGCACAGGTTTTTTATGAAGGATGTGTTTAAGTCATGCGACCAAAGTACTTCACACGTGAACATCCCCGACTGAAGAAAATCAAATGGTACCAGCCTTGTACACAGGTATTAATACTGCTACAGTTAAATTATTACTTTAAAGAGTCAAAGTAAAAAATAATAATAGCATTGGTCATGTGCTTTCGGACAGAAACTTGTCTGATATTGCTATCTCAGATCATAAAAAGTTCTTGAAAACTTTTCATACATACTGTGATGAAAGGTTTGAGATCCGGAAAGGACTCCAAGATAAAGTGAACACATTTTGACTAGCGGTACGAAAGAAGAAGCAGAAATGATAAAGAATAGCTTGAAATAATCATACGTACATTTTCACCCTTCATGGACAGACCCCCACTGTAACCTAGATTCAAGGTTCAAGATTCCACTTTATTATCGTCCCGAAGTGTTCACACATGATACAACCAAAAACAAAAAAACATCACTGCTAAGATACATACAGTATGAGCTTTCCATCTAGTTATGGCCTCCGGAATAAAAGAAGCCTTTACCCTTGGAGTTTTTTAATGCATTGTCCGACTGCGAAGGAGGGGAGTACGTTCAACTTCTGAAAGAGTGGATAGTTCAGAGCCTTTGGCAGCACTCCGACTGCAGATATCATGCAGCTGAGACTGCTCCACCCCAATCATTTTACCTGCCACTTTGACCAACTCTGTCAGATGATTTGTGTTGCTCACAGAAAAAGCACCAAACCAAGACACAAAGCAAATCAAAGAGTTAGTTTTTCTTAAGAAGACGACTTTGTGTTTTCAGACTTTGCTATGTTGGCTTAGGCTTTTCAGACTTTGCTGACTTACTCAAGGCCTAATGCTTGGCTCAAGTCGAAGTAATTTGGGACCCAGCTTGTTTATGGTTTATGGTTACATAAAGCTGCCTCAAAACTCAAAGAGACTAATCATTGGGAGCTGCAGCCCAAATTTCCTCTTGACCTGCACTCTGGATTCTGGAATACATGCTTTTAAAAACAACTAGAAACCTATTTGTTTAGGCAAGTATTTTCGTCCAAACTGTACCACTGTTGCAGTGGAACGTCTTTACCGAATTTGTGTTTTACACCGGCCTCACACAAACGATTGAACGGCTTCAGTGCATATTGTAGAGTGTGAGAATTAAATTAATTGTCAAATTTAATAGGTTGGTAGATAAGCCTAAAGATTAATTTGTTAGTATCAAACAAAATAAAAGAATGACAATGAAAGGGGCTAAAACTACAAATTTTGATCTGAAAGATGTGAATTCTTTTAGATTCCAGTGAAACATTCTGTTAAAAGTAAATACATTTCCAAAGCAAGCTGTGGTTTATGGAGGTTTTATTTACTGGAAATCATTAAACAGACGGCATTGAAATATTGGAATGCAAAAGACTCATTCAATAAATTAGCTGAATGGAATTCTGATATCATACAATTAAAGTTGAAATGCATCAGTGGAAACAAAGATGAATGTCCAAAACAGTGAAGTAACAAAAAGCGAAATATTTCTGAAAGTGAGTATTTCAGGTTGTGATGCATTTAGTAAGTTGTTGGAGCCAACGCTTACGACATGGGGGAGAGGGTTCCCAAGCCAAGATGTGGTCCTTCGTCCTGGAGATTGATGTCCATCTTTAAGTTAGGCAGATGTGACGAGGCTTCTCGGTCCTGGCTTCAGTCTCTTAGGCCTAAAGGTGCTGAAGAATCTGCTGCACATGAGGTGCTTCACAGGTCGATGCAAGCAAAGATGGTGGCGCTAAGGCACATGCTGCTCAGAGTGACACACTTACTAGTTGAAATGTGTGCTTGCTTTGACAAACATGCCAATATAAGTGTGCTCCAAGTTAAAAAATGTCAAGATGTTGTAGTGGCGTACTTCGCGCCGAAGATGAGCTCCTCTCAAGGTAGCAATCTCAAGAAATTTGGACTGGACTGCAGGTCCACTACAATATTTAGTCTCCTTTTCCTCCATACTGACTCACTTTGAGCACAGTGTACGGTTTGTGTGCGGTGCAGTGCCGCAGCAAGGGGTTTCATGGGGTTTCAATACGAGTAAACAGCACATTTATATATATAAAAATTACAGATCAAACTCACCATTCACTGTCAAAATTCTAGCTAAACTACCTCAACGCATCCTAATTTCTGCTGCTGCCTTCAAAATCCACAAGAGCCATATACAGTGACAGTTTTGCTCCTCGAGGGTAATACTTGTTGTCTGTGTGCACAAATATCTTCTGTAATCTTCGAACAGCTCTTCCATGACCGAGTGCCTCTGTAGCTGATTTTATTCTGAAATTGCCTGGATACTCTTGCTTCCTACTTGCCCTGTATATATACCTTGGGCTTGACCAAAGAGTGCTCTGGCGTCAGCGGCGTCCGGTAAAAAGAGGCTCCAATGCAGGACATTTCATTCTCACGATAAAATAAAGATGATAATATTAATATAATTGGATTTTATATAAGCAGTCATAGGCCATAAGCAGCCACGCAGACAGTTTGACTTGTGTCAGTACATGTCTGTGAGGTCCAGCTGGTTATTCCCCAGACTCTCCTCTCTTCCCCTTGACCCTGCGTCCCAAACGTCCTGACTCCGATATGACTCAGGGCTTTTCCGAGGGGACGATGCCGCCGCGCATTAATATTAGCCAGGCCTGTTCTTGTTTTTGTGTTTGCGGCTCTGTCCTCCCTCTCTCCCTGTATATTCGTCTTCTGCCGCTTTTTCCCTGTAGCCCCGAACGCAAAGTCAGCTGGATTATTTGCAGAGCGCATTTTTAAACGAAAGCCTGCTTCATTCCTTGTGACACGTCATTTGTTTTGTTTTTGTGGAGTTGCACAATGGCTTGCGCTCCAGTTCAGGGCCCAGCCACACCGACACTGCTGCGTTCTGCTCTTATGTGTGCGCAGCGCTGAGGCCGAGAGCGGAGGTAATTACCATTTCAATCCTCCATTCAGGTCAAGTAGAAATTAGAGTGACACTGGTGCACTATATAATTTTGGCGTATAAAGTCGTGATGAAATGGGACTTTGCCTTTTGATACGAATCAGACCCTCCACAAAAGCGTATCACACGGATTACTAGGAACAAAATGAACTCAGGGACCTGAAACACGCGCAGTCCTAATGTAATCATAATGCTACTGTTATGACATGAGACGCAATGCTCCAGAATATAACTGTGTAGCAAAAAGTGGAGAACAAAAAAAAAAACTTCAATGACCACTAGTAATGGGTCACATTTTACTGTGCATATCACATAGTTTAGTTAAGGTTACTTATATGTAGTGCTATCAGGATTCCAGGGGTTTTCAGAGATTCAAAAACTGGGCTCAAAGAGGGATAGGAACAATTTGCCACCTGTATTTTTTAAAATCTGGAAAATTGCTATCGTTTCAGGAAATTAACAGCAAGATGTCCCCACAAAAGAAAATCTTTAACCCTTGTCTTCCATTAGAAAATACTATACGTATGTTCCATTAGCGGCATTTTATGCCACTTTTTTGACGGCTGTAAAATCAATGTAAATAAACATTTTTTCACATTTTTTTCACATAAATCTCTTCATCCACTTCTGTTCTGCACAAAAATACTAAATTTATAAAAATATACCTAATTTTTTAACCCTTTAATGGCCAACTAAAAAAGTTTACAAAAAATAGCTCACAAAATGGCTGATTTTCCATATAAAATGCAAGTGTAACCTAAAATGGTTTTTACTTTCTATTTCCCTCTTGGATGTGTCAAAGATCAAGAATTACTTTGATTTTGACAGTTTTTTATTTTTTATATAAATCAAGTTTTTAGCTTTTTCTCCCATATGTTACGTTAGGGGCATTTTATGCCACTTTTTTGACAGCTGTAAAATCAATGGAGACAAACATTTTTTCAAACTTTTTTCACATAAATCTCTTAATCCACTTCTGTTCTGCACAAAAATACTACATTTTAAATAAAATCTTACACTTTTTGCCCGGGACATACAGTCTTCATTTAATCTGTTTTTTACAGAAGAGATGCTTGACATTATTATCAGAATGACGAACCTCAACGGGAACCGAAAAGTAAAAAATTGGAAAAATGTGGATTCAGATGAGCTGCGTGCATACTTGGGGCTGTTATTTTTGACTGGAGTCTATCGGTCCAACGGTGAGGCCACAAACAGTCTGTGGTCTGAGCGCAATGGGCGCACAATTTTCAGAGCCACCATGTCTCTCGGGAGATTTCATGATATAAACGGTGCCCTGCGGTTTGATGACAGGTTGTTGAGACCAGGAAGACGCAGAGAGGACAAGCTCGCTCCAATTAGAGTCCTGTGGGACATGTGGACCAACCGTCTTCGCTTCCTCTTCAACCCTGGCAGAGACGTCACAGTCGACGAACAACTGGTGCCTTTCAGGGGACGCTGCAGTTTCAAGCAGTACATTCCGACAAAACCGGCCAAATATGGATTGAAGATTTGGGTAACTGCTGACGTGTCCACCACATACGCCTGGAAGTGTGACATATACTTGGGCAAAAGTGGAGAAGCACGTAGTGGGGCCAAGGGAAGCGTGTCGTTCTGGAGATGACTGAGGGATTACAAGGTGTCACTGTCACTTGTGACAACTTTTTTACGTCCTATTC
>JAADKR020000002.1:1078787-1089319 GCA_011763505.2 Lythrypnus dalli
AAGTAGGTTGTAAAGCAATTTCTTGTGTAATTTACTGCAATATTTGATTTTTGCTGTTGAAAACGTCCCAAACATATTGAGATGTACGTGTATATTGAAACAGACTTCAACTGAAACTCTGCGGAGATCAAAGAAGTGAGTGTTTGAGCTCCGAGATGAAAAAACAAATCAGGTTTAACCACATCACTGAGCGGGAGAGGCCCCGTCACAGTGTGTGCTTTCAGTCACTCAAGGCTGTGATGTAATCAAAGTGACACCGAGAAACCTCAAACTGAATAAACATCAAGCGTTTCACACCACAGCAGAAAGTGTGACATCCTCAGACAGATTACAGAACAAACTGATGTAATATGATGAAGGGAAGAGAAAAAGTGGCATCAAATTTGCACTTGCTTACAGAAACATATTACACAACAGCTTGGCAAATATCGGTTATCGGTATCAGCAGAAATGTTTCATATCAATCATCCCTAAATATATTCATTCATTCATTTATGTGAGAAAGCGGATAAGAGACAGCATGAAAATATGGAGCCAAGTAATATAATAAATAGTGTAGTTTCATAACAATCAGCCAGAAGGCATAAACTCTATTGGTTCAAAGGTCAAAGGTTATCCAACTTCATTATTTCAACATTATTTCCCAGTTCTTTGTGGGCGTTCATGTGCAAATGTCACCCGGTCAAGTGGTATTTACCATAAATTCCACACCACATGAAGTGAGTCCCTCCAGGGCAGCTCCAGGTTTGCTTTTTTTTTTTTTAAATAGATTTAATAGCACAAACCTTGACCATGTTCAAATCCAGGCTGAAAACAGCTCCTTGTAGCTGTGCATATGACAACTGAAAGTGTTTTATCTGCTCTCTTCACTCTTATTGTAATTATTTAATGCTTATATTTGCCTTTCTTAATTGATTTTATCTGCCTTTCTGCAAGCTCATGTTTCTGTGAAGCTCTTGAATTGCCTTGTGTTTGAATTGTGCTCTACAAATAAACTTCCCTTGCCTTGCCTTGTTTACTAACTTCTATCCCACACCATGCAGTCCAGTGACCTCTGCCCACACACACACTCTCTCTGGGACTGACCCGTCGAAGCGCACGGTGCCGGTCTGCTCGGTGTCCACCCGGTAGTGGTCCAGCAGCAGGCGGACCACTTTGTCGTGGCCGTTCCTCGCCGCGATGATCAGCGGCGTGGACCTCTGGCCGGACAGCTGCGTCACGAACCCGAGCAGGTACTGGCTCTCCGCCTCCGAGTGGTTCAGCAGGAGGGCGGCCAGGGTCAGCACTCGCCCCTCGCTGGCCGCCTTGTACACGTACCCGGCCAGGGACTCCATCCGGGCCGCAGACGTCCCCTCCTCTCGCCCAAACTATCCCCGCAACAGTGTCCAGCACCAGGCAGCGGTCCGCCTCCCATTAAAACCTCCACACGAGCTCCAGGGCCGACGTGGGAAATGTGCCGACACGTGTGCGGTCCTCCAGAGCCGCCATCGTGTGCTGTGTTACCCAAGGCGGCAGGACGGGCACGTTCAGTGGGTGAAAGTTCCCGAAATAGTCGCTCGGACGTTGGGGGGGAGCTAGCCCGGTTAGCTTCGCAGGCTAATGACTTCCGAGGAAAATGAAACAAAATAAAAAGCAAATCTCCAGGGCGAAAGTGTTGACGTGGGGAGGGTAAAATCCAAAAAATGCTTCAGTTTGCGTTAAAATGAGCAAACGATGAAGTTGCGTTGTTTAACGGTGGAAATAAAAGGTTAAAATGTTCAAAATGCAACACTTTCGCTGTGGCTGGTGACTTTCCCGGAAGTGCGTGTGCGTCGCGAAAACACGTCCCCCCCAGAAACAGGCAGCAGCGGAGAAGAGTTCCGGCCCCTTAAATTAAGCGACCGGGGCTTGTCAATCCAATAAAAGAAAATCAAAGAACTCCCATGATGCTTTGCAGAGTGAAATGAAATGGAGCATGCAAAACAGCATGGCACCCTGTTCAGGTATTCAATCATAATTTGACACATCAAGCTTGTAGTTTGTTATGCTTTTGTACTAAAGATGAAAGATCAGATATGAAAGATAAAGATCTCACTTGTATTTTAGTGGGGTGCTCACCATGGTTGGGGTGTCACCAAAACAAACACAAACCCTGTGGTCACTGAAAGCATTTAACTTGTTGTTGTAATAATATATGTACTTAGGGACGCCTGCTATCCCACACCCACCACAATTGTTAAGGATTCTACAGTTCTCTTCCAAACAGACAAACAAAAAAGCATATTGTTATTATTTCTTAATATTTGGATGTTCAAAGTTTAATAGCAATGGGCTTTTTTGCGAGTTCACAGACCTCCATGCCACACTGAAGATACTAAACCATCATTAAAAGAAAAAAGAAAATCCTATTATTCCAAGAAAAATAAAGAAAGAATGATTCCAGGAAGATAAATCCGTATAGATTGGCCGGCTGCCATCAGGAGCAGGTTTCGAGGAAATGATGCTGCAGATGTATTTGCCAATATCAGACCGACATGGCACACAGCCAACAACTATTGATTTAAAAAAGTAGAGAAAAACTTTGGAAACCCTGCTTGCAGCTCAGTATCGACTCCAGCATTTCAACAAAGGCTTTTGACTCCCTTTGTCCAAACCCCAGTTCATACACAGCACAAAGTTTTCTTGTAGCAGGTTTTTCTGCTTAAATTAAGAAAAAAAGATCTTATTTCACGTAAATTAAGGCTATTTTTCAGTCAAATTTTATGTGCAGTGAGATCTATATTTTTATTTCAATGTAAAAACTTGAGCATGGACAACAGTATTTGTATATTCAGAGGTTTAGAGGCTTGTGTGTTTTTTTTGAGAAAGTCATTTCTGCTTCAAGAGATGAACCAAAGCGATTGGGAAAAAACTAATAATCATGTTCTACTTTCTAGTTTTGACAGTCGATTGCAGAAAGCAATTCCACAAATGTCCAAAGATACATCCATGTTCTCTTATCTACAGTCACGTGATGTTGTTCAGCGGCTTCTGGCATTATTTGACAGTTAAATTAGATGTTTTGCTTATGGTGACTTTAACATTGAAATGATGCTCCAGTGTGCGAAATATACACAATACAATACAATACAATACAATTGATGCCACATGAAACCTGTCTGTGGTCGGGCCATAAGCCGCAGCTCGTATTCATAAAGTGGGATTAAAGCTAATGTAAGAGAATCGGGGGCAGGTTTGGGAGATTATTGACAGATTATGGGTTTAACAGTGACACGTGAAACCTCCTGGTCATCATCACCTCAAAAGAGTCTGGACTTCACTTTGTGTGGGATCCTGTGGGAATCAGCACAAACACAGGTGAAGGTGAAGGATTTTCGGAACAAACGTTTTTTTTCTTTAAAATCGTGTGGAAAAATGCAAGCCTCAAGCAGGAAGAGACATGCTGCAACATTTTTTGCCAGGTTTGTATTGTAGTTATTATCAGGTATTAGCACTGGCTCTATTGTCATTTTTACTGTAATATTTGGTTGTATCTGTACTTTTAGTCAAGAAATTAAGTATTTTGACAATCATTGGAAGTGTGAACAATTCCCCATCATTTTTCTTTAAGATTCTATGTGTTTTTCCTCTCCAGAGCAGCATGAATGGCTTTATAGAGTGGGTGCAGATCTTAAACAAATGCTCAGATTCAGAACTAGTCTTATTTGTCTTTCTTGCAGCTGTGTGGGCGGGGCAGGGGGCGGAGCCGAGAGGAGGCTGTCGGTGGTCTCAGAGACGGACCAGGGTCAGACCGGGACTCGCTTTGATGTGGACCTCTGGGCTCTGTTCCTGCTCCACTCCTGGATCCTGCACGTGGGGCGGTCCGTCGTCATGGTAACCGTCCCCGCTCATCACCTCGGCGTGGGAGGGGGCGGGGCTAGAAAAACACTGCTACAGTAATGAATACAGGGACCTGGGCCATAATGTTTAAAATAGATTATCGGCTTGGTTTCAGACAAAGCCGTAAAAGGTCAGGATGTAATTGAGCTGAGGGCAGGAGGGGAGGACAATTAGTTTGGATGATGTTGTGGGAGGGAGAGGACCATTTAGTGCAGTCATTAAAGGATTACATCACTTTTAACAACATGTATTTATCCTGAATTGTGAATTATAAAAGAAACACTTGTGTGACTCCATAAGTGTTTCAGTTAACAGTGATTAACTGCACTGACTGTACTTTTGAATCTTAATGTTGCAACTCAGAGGGAAGTATTTCACATCAGTTTAGGAGAAAGAGACACACATCCTCAAAGAGTCTTTTAGCCTCCGCGTGATGGATCAGAAAATGATGCAAAATGAGGAAAAAAAGATCCACACAGCAATCATGCCCGCAATTTGAATTCTCTTCCCCACAGTTTGAGTGCATGCATTTAGAGTCTGATGAAGGGCTAATGCCTGAAACGTTTCTCATGTGGAGAAGAGAATTAAAATGGTGAGCAAGATTCGGCTTTGTGTCTTTCATATCCGGCATAATCCATGAGAAATCTGCTTTTGTCTTTTTCTTCTTTTTCCCCCCATCCATCCATCTTCTTCCTCTTTATCCAGGGCCTGGTCATGCAATGAGTCAGAAACAGTGTCTTAACAATGGAGAAAGACTGTAAAACACTAAAATGTATCCGTCTTGTGTTTTCCAGGTGGTTGTTCCCATGAGTTGGTTTCCTGTGAACCGTCCTGGTCCTTCAGAGTATCTCCACCTGCTCCACTGTCTCATCTCACCTCTTGTTCTCATCAAGGTACTGCACTTTATGGTTGATATGATGTACCATAGACAGCAGCCTCCAACATGGCAGTCACTACAGAAGTCAAAACAAAAAATATTCACAATTTACTATTTTAATTCCTAATTCCCTCCTTTTGCCCTTGCACTGCAGTTCCTGGAGCGCAGCCCGAGGACCTTCCCTGACTCGCTGGTTCACCTGGGCATCACTGCAGTTTCTATGGGAGGCACAGCTCACCTGGTCATGGACTCGATGATGCTGAGGCTGGTTCACGGCGGCTTCGAGCTGCACCTTTCAGTCAGAGAGAACCGGCTCATGAGGAACCTCTCGGCACCAGTGGTCAGTCCATAAACACAAATTAATGTCAAGATATTGTTTGAGGCAATGGTGTATTTTCAGGACCTTCAAACTGCTATGGAAAGTCGTGATCAAAATAATCGAATTTTTTGTTTTGACAGGTGGATGCTCTTGAGCTTCTGAGTTACTACGACGACACAATTGGTCATGTGATGTGGTGAGTATATGCAATATTGATCTGCAATGGATTGGTAGATGAAGATGCATATTCTCACTAAGAATGGATGGATTGATGAATAAAAAAACTTGGCTTTTGGCATAATGACCAATGCATATTCTTAAAAAAAGTCCTAAAGCGAGTATTTCCTCTGTGTTTGTAGGTTTGTCCCATTCTTCTTGGTGCTCCTCCTCTTTTTCGGGGGAAGTTTCTGCCACAGAAAGCAGCCACAGAAGATGCCCATAGCCGCTTGGATCCTGCTGCTGCCCAGTGCACTCTACCTCTGGTCAGAAATATTACTTTTCATTATATTCTTTAATGTTAATTGCAAACACAATACTAATGCAGCAGGTGTAATGAGCCGAAGCACTGGGACATGTATTACAGTTTTAGTTTTTCTCCATCGGTTTTGGCTCATTTCTTGTCACCAAAACTACATTCTACATGGTTTAGCATTATCATTTCTCTGGAGAAAGTGTACTACAGTGCCACTTTGCCGACGTGTTGCTCTGCTCTGCCACCTGTTCACATGTGAAGGCGTGATCACAGCGGACTCCTCTGTGGAGTCCTCTGTGGAGTCCTCTGAGGCTGTGAATAAAGTGAAGTATCAGCTTCCCCCGAGCTGTGAGCTGCAGTCTCACATGTTCTGAGTCTGGTGTGAGAAAGAGTGAATAATGTATGAGACACTACTCAGAGGGAGAGGGATAATTACTGCCATCACTGAGGAGGCCACTTAAAGTCAGGAGGTCGAGCTTTCTGTCAGCAAAAAACTTATTGTAGACACTATTAAGTCACTCTATAATTGGTGGTTGTAAGCTTCTATCTCAGGGGTCAGGAGCCGCATGCAGTAGTTTGGAAAGTAATTGCATTTTTTTTCTGTATTTCTGTTTTCATCACCCATGGCCTGCTCCAACTCTCCTTGCTTTGCATTGGAAGAGGACTTGTTATCTTTGTTATTAACTCTCATATACGTTATTCAGTTCTGGCGTGACTAATCGGGAAAGTCAGGAGATTTCCCAAAAGGCCGGACCTCGAGGCTCAGCTGCTCCTCACTTGTAGCTGCTGTCACTACAGGTGCATTCTGAGCACGTCTGAGCACAGAACGGCTGCTGGCTCTGCTTTACATTACATTTCACACAAAGAGAAAAGAAGAGAGATGCTGCACTGATACTTAAATCCTCAGAGGGTTACAGTAAAGCTGAGCAAGCAGTGTTTTAGCGAAGAAAGAGTGAACATCGATCAAAAAAGTAATAGGTCCGTTTAGTAGTGCTGTATCCAATAAAATATGAGGACGACGCAAGATAGTAAGATACTGTAAGCATTATGTACAAAAAATGTATTCTTTGGCCCGCAATGGTGGCATTAAATTTAACTGTGAGGGCATTAAAAAAGACTTTCTACATGGACAAACCTGAAGCTGCCCTGTTTCCTCAGTCTTATCTGAGTAATGCAGCCCACTTCTGTTTAGTTCACTGTGGAAATAATGCCTTCCTCTTGTTTTTTCTCTCTCTCTCTTTGCCACTGCTCAACAACATGTTTAAAAATGCTAAAATATTCAACTTCCCGAGACAGATTTCTTTTTCATTACCCGCAATACCACAATGTCCAGGGATCCATGAAAATATAACAGTGCCTCCCATCTGCTCTGTTTGTGAAGGCAACACTAAATTATAGTCCTATAGTGATAGCATGCAGTGCAGAAGAAGAGTCTGGGACATATTGGACACCCACAGTTTATTCTGTTCGACCCAATCCACAGCCCACCTCAGCTCAGCAGTAAAAAGTTTTGCATTTGACGGTGTTGCCACAGGTTTTTGGTGACGGAGGGACAGACTTTCATCCTTTTCCTCTTCACGTGTTTCGCGATGGTCGCCACAGTGATGCGACAGAGGAGGCGGGGAATGGTCGCCAACGGCAACGGCCTCTTCATGATCCTGAGGTAAATAAATCCACAACTGTTAGAGATGGTTCGCTATGGTACCCATTCTGGATTTTTTTTTTTTTTTTTCAAGCTTGACACTTTAATGGGGTACTGCTTACAATTCTAAGTTTTTTCCACTATTGCGCTAGACTTTTACTAAGATTTTCAAGCGTTTGTTGGTTTTGCAAAAT
This sequence comes from Lythrypnus dalli, assembly GCA_011763505.2. Lineage (NCBI taxonomy): Eukaryota > Metazoa > Chordata > Actinopteri > Gobiiformes > Gobiidae > Lythrypnus > Lythrypnus dalli. The sequence goes on from JAADKR020000002.1 coordinate 1,086,150, forward strand.
GTACGTTTGTCCAAGAACATTTTTTGGTGTAACCCTGCCTTTTTTCACTGCATCCATCATCTCCTCTTTGGTGGTTCTATATAAATATATCCATTCTAACTCAATTCGATGTGGTCTTCACAGTTTTTCGGTGGCCCTGGTGCTTGTAGTTCTCTGGTCGGCCTGTTGGTGGCAGGATGACGTCCTGAGGAGGAAGCACAGAGGTCTCCTGTTCGTACCTCAGCCCAGAACTGCCTTCAGCCGCCACATAAAGAAATACATGCCTTGACAGAGACATGGCCAACGAAAAGACCTATAACTACAAGATCCTACTCTTATCCAATCTCACATCCAAACATCAGACAATTTTTTCCAACACCTCAAACCCTGAGTCACTTTTACAAACACCCTACTGATACTGGCAGCTGCTGAATTGGGACTCCTGCCTTAAAATGAGGATGCATTTTGATAAAACATAAGTGTAATAAAATCTAGAAAACTCCATGTTTGTTGAATCAGTCTTTAGAAGTGGTTTAGGGGCCACCTATAGATCTTGAACCAGGTTTGTGCAGCTAAACAACAGGCTTAAAGCATTATCAAGTTCTGATGACTCAAGTGTGAGCGCAAGTACTTCCTTTTCCTGTCCATTACTTATTAAAAAGCTCTCAGACTTGTTTGAATAAGCATGTTTTCTAAAGATTCCATGGAGAACAGTGAGTTCCTGTAGATGATCACTTACTGCATGTTAACAGCTTGATGTAGGATGTAAATATGTCTCTCATTATAAATGTAGGACACTAGGCTTAAAGTTAACATCTCACAAAACAAGAACTTCTGAGCAGAAAGTGTTATCATAGTAAGAGTTTTAAATTAGGACTAGGGGTACGTGACTGGGAATCAGATGTATGTCTCAGGGGTGGACAGCTCCAGAAATCACTGGACACTGGCCACTGCTCAGCAAGAGCTCTTTCAACCTGTTCCATCAAAACCCAATTCATTTTATCTACAAGCTCCACTCTTTTCCACTTTCATTTCTCTCCTACAATATTAATTAAAGATTGCCTGCTTACTGCACACAATTATGCAAAGTTTTACAGAAACAGCCTTTGGCCAAACATGACCTTGATTTACATTATCTATATTCTCTCCTAATGAAGCTTATTGTTATTCATGTCTGTGTCTCCCTCAAAGCAGAACAATCATACAATTAGCAGTAACATGAAAACATGACGGCAATTTTCTCATGAGTCAAAAGGACCTGAACCTTCAGTCGTGGCAAGGATTTCTTTTTTTTGTATGTATAAATAAAGGAAAAACGCTTGTTGGATTCAAGGTTTTCACGGTCAGAGAGAAGACTTGGATTAAAAGTACATTTACAATTCACTCTAGGTTTGAATCCTGGCCTTTTTTGCTCAGATGGGACTGTTCTATTTGGACAATTGGGGAGGTTGTATTACTATTTAGTATATTTTCCAGCCTCTAAACATTTCCTATAGCTTCTAATGAGAGTCTGGATTCTGGTTGAAGATATTTTGGACCATTCTTCTTTACAAAACATCTCCAGTTCCGGTCAGGTTTGATGTCTTGCCGTTTCCCTGCTGCGAAATGTAATGAAAACCTAAATGAACATGTTTATATTCATTATCATTTACATGTGAGGCTAATGTGTTTTCATGTAAAAGGCTTAGTGTCCAGTCGGCGCCTGTGTCTCCTCAGATGCAGACACCCACAGCATCATTTCCTGCTGAGAGCTGCAGGGACTGGATCCAGACCTTATCAGCTTTTATTATTGAATGTACATGCGTCAGCACCAATACTATAGAAACCAGGTTAAAAATAGCTCCTTTTTTCTCCTGTATTCACCGCTGCTAAACCAATTTACACTGGTAGCACACGCATTAGGCACTAATAAGAAATATGTTGTTTATACTTCACTGCATGGAGCAAATCTTGTCACATGGCATTTAATCAGCTTATACAGGGTAAACATGGCAGGTTTCTCCAGCTGCAGAAGAAATATGAACAGTGAAATGTGCTTTTACATGGAAACAAAGACAAAGACAACACAATAATCTCTTTCAGTATATTAAATAAACTGGAGAATATTATCATCAAAGGTTGTTTGGTAAAAAGCCTTTTTCCTTATGCGTCATGTCCCACATTTACCTTTGAAATTCTCACAGACACCAATCTTTCTGTTACGTGATTAACACAACAGAAAGATTTATTTATATCTCATTTCAAGCTTGATTTACTGAGCTTTAAACTATTCAAAGGCATTCTTTTTTTCTTGACAACGCTGTAAATATTTTTTTTGAAGACTAAAACAAGTAATTTGATTTAATTTGATTGGCCATGGCGATACATTAAAGATCGCACTGTAATCAAACTCTAGTGGCATCACGTTGACAAAGACACCAAAGCCACAGACTCTGATCAATATTCATGTTCTGTAAATAAACCCGCGGCAGAGGAGGTGCAGCCGGGATGTCCCATGTGAACTTTTGTGTTTCCAATTGGATTCTGAAGCTTCTGTTTTCAAAATTTGAGAATATTTTTTACTACAAAAACCAAATCCACCCTTTTCCCCACTGATATACTTTTATGTAGATCAATGAAAGTGATATCATTCCTAGTACAACCTTCTTAGCTTCTCATCTCCATCTCTGTCCATCATCTGTCTTCAGGAGTCCTTTGTCCCTTGTCCTTTTAAACTCCTCATGAAGGCATCACGTGTATGTTCTGCTCTTCACCTGTTCTGCCATAGTTCCTGCTTGTCCCACTTTCCCGTTTCAAACTCCACTTTTGAAGGTTCTATGATCAAAACCTCGAGATCTTCAGTCCCAAATTTAGCTCTGCTGGTGACTCTGATGCCAGTTTCTCAAAACATCTCTGTGGAAATGCCTGAGCTCAGTGCAGTGTGAGACACGTGAGATTCTCTTTGATCCAGCAGATCTTTGCCGAAGGTATTATATTTATTTTTCAAATGTAGTTGAGTAAAAGTAAGTTCTTGACAAAAACAGATTCTCAAAAACTTTACTTAAGTACAGTAAATGTACTTTGTTAGTGACCACCTTTGGACTAAAATAATGCATGCTGTAGCTTTCTTTCTGTGTTTATCTGTGTAAAAGGTAACAACTTTAAGCAAATTAAAGTAAAATTAAGTAAAGTAAATGAGCAACTAACAAAAA
>JAADKR020000002.1:3689777-3716994 GCA_011763505.2 Lythrypnus dalli
GTTGGTATTGTCCATTTGCCTGTTGGTATTGTCCATTTGCCTGTTGGTATTGTCCATTTGCCTGTTGGTATTGTCCATTTGCCTGTTGGTATTGTCCATTTGCCTGTTGGTATTGTCCATTTGACTTCTGATATTGTCCATATGACTGTTGATATTGTTGGTATTGTCCAGCTTGTTGGTATTGTCCATTTGCCTGTTGGTATTGTCCACATTGTTGGTATTGTCCAGATTGTTGGTATTGTGCATTTGCTTGCATTTTGTTACCGACGATGGACAATGAACATCTTCCTGGAACATAAGGAAAGATGAAATTAGAAACAACAATACTATCTTGAAGTCAAAATCATTTTTATTACAAGGATCCATAATGGAGTTGAATATGAAAGTATATGTGATACATGTTTTCCTGTTTAAAGGCCCTGATCTTTCCCTGGTAGTGGAATGAAAGTGCTCTGTCCTCTTTCAGTGCAGTGGAAATGTAGGATTTGTGAAAATGCCCTGCTCCAATTACAAAGAATTTATTCTGACAGCTGCTCTGAAAACTGACACTGAAAGTTGTGAGAGAAAAAATGCTTAAAAATCATTCCTTACAGAGCTGGGTGAAGATTTTAAAAAATGAATAAAATAAACATCAAAATGATTTTCTCCATATTTTCTCACCCACAAAAGGAGGACTTCACCCACAAAAGGAGAACTTCACCAACAAAAGGAGAACTTCACCCACAAAAGGTGAACTTCACCAACAAAAGGGAGAACTTCACCCACAAAAGGAGAACTTCACCCACAAAAGGAGAACTTCACCCACAAAAGGTGAACTTCACCAACAAAAAGGAGAACTTCACCAACAAAAAGGAGAACTTCACCCACAAAAGGAGAACTTCACCCACAAAAGGAGAACTTCACCAACAAAAAGGAGAACTTCGCCAACAAAAAGGAGAACTTCACCCACAACCAACTGTTTGCATATTTCAAAATATTGTAGAACAAACATCTGACATTTATGGCTTTTCCTGTTGCATGTTTTGAGATCAGGCCAGAAAACCACTTGTTTCATAAAAGTAGGTCATTTTCTGGATAGTGTATCTTTATTTTTTATCTGCTGAAGGTCTAATGTAAGGTTTAAAGCAGGTCTAGACTAGGACTAAATTAGAACAAAATTAGGACTAAACCACTTCTAAAGCAGGTCTAGACTAAATCACTACTAGAGCAGATCCAGCAAAGGACTAAATATTTGTCATAATGAAATCTCGTGAAGCACTAATCTGTATGATTATCTATTATTAAAAATCCTTGGTATGAAGTTATAAATATTGCATTTCCTGAATTACAAAGGCTGGACTATAAACATTATATAAACATACTCTGTGCTAAAGGCCTGCAGACTTTAAACACACGTGCTGCCAAAAGAAACACTTCCCCCTGATTTAAGAGCAAGAGCCTAATGCCTTATACGGAGAAAATAACGACAGTTAGAAATGCATCGTCTTCAGATTGAAACCATGTGCAGCTTCTTGCGGTTTTGCGCGTTTCCTTTACAGTTGTGCAGAGTTGGGCGGAGTCTGAAGTTTGTGCGCAGATGTTTGCAGCAGATTTGGTTTTAGACACTTACTTTCTTTGTTAAAGCAGGCTTCAAATATCATCCTTTTGTCCTTTAGTTACTCCATTTGTGCAGAAGAATCCTCCTCGACTGCAGGCTCCTCTTTGCTCCTCTTTGCTCCGGGAGGATCTTTGGAGTGAACCTGAGACAGACTGAACCCCTGGACCATGAGGACAGGGGGCGTGGCTTCACTGATACTGAGAAATACCAGTCTGTACCACTCAAGGCCAGCCTCCAGAACAAGAGCCTGGAATCTACAAAAAAAAAAAACTGTTCTACTGCAGACTGGACCAAAAGCACGTGTTTACTCCTAGTTCCTCTGACCCTTGAGCTTTTTCAGATGATGTCACAGACTCCCACGTGAAGAGGAAATGATGTAATGTTTATGTAGCTTTTTCAAATGTTGTCCAGAAACTGTTGTACATCTATTCTGGAGTTGTCAAAGTGTTGTGATGATGATCATATTAATAAAGACTGTATACTGCATTGGAAGAATGCACTGTTTGGCTTGTTTGAAAGTAATTTACAAGATATTTCAAGATTCAGTTTACCTCATTAACCCTTTGTTATTGGTGTCAAAGTATCATATCCATTCATGTAAATATTCTGGAGAAAGTCCTTGTTTCACTGCTTTTTTATAATAAATTCAAACAATGCATTCTCTCAATTGCATTGTCAGAGAAACAAAAGGCAAATAAGAGATTTTGGACCTTTGCACTGCATTGAACATTTTCACTTTGAAAGCTTCCTCTGCCCTCTAGCGGTAGATTATTGCATTTTCTCTTATTTTTCTTTCTCTTTTCCCCATCTTTCCTATCCACCTTCATTTCCTACTTTAATTTTGTAACTTGTAATTGCACCAACTCATGTGAGCAATTTGTTTACAATTCTTATGTACAAATGCTGTTTATGATGCTACTTGTTTTATATATGTTTGCATTTGTTCTCAATATAAACCATTTAACCATATGGTCCCAAAAAAAATGAAACGTGAGCTGAAACAGAAGGGAGTTGGAGTCAGGAATGATGAACGAACACAGATGCCTCTGTAGAAACTCACAGTTGTCCCCCCCTCCCTGACCCTGACCCTAACCATAACCCTCCCATTAGTCATTTACATTTGCTTTACAATACTGTAAAGCAAAGGTATGTGAGAAGACATCTGTTCCGTTATTTAAGTGCAGTCATAAAAAGCACAGGCCAGAGTCATGTATTTTAGGACTGTCCTGTTTGTATTATGCTATTTTTCAGGAGGTCATAGGGTCAAGGGCGGCTCCAGGACACACACAAACAGCTGACCCAATATTACAATTTAGAACTGGGGGTGTGGTTGCTGATGGAGAAAACTGTTTGTGGCTTTGAGTGTACTTTTGAAGAAGTTTATATCAGGAGGAACCTAAAGGAATGTGTTAGGACGAACCTAAAGGAATGTGTTTGGACAAACTCAAAGAAATGTGTTAGGACAAACTCAAAGAAATGTATTATTGTGACCTCTGATCCCTCTAAGGAAATAGCTCAGCCGCCAGGTGTTGGGAGTGGATAAACATGTATCCGTTCACAAACAATGGAAGGAACAATAACCATATACTCGTGCAGAACTATGTGAATGTGATTTTGCTGTGCTTGCTCTGTGGTGGAATAAAAGACACATTATTCTAGCATCAAGCTTTGTTTTGAGTTGTCATTGTTTGTGCCGATCCACTCCTATCCTGTATAAACAATATGACAATAAAAAGGCATACTATTTTATTGGGTTTGTTGCAATGCGAGACCATACAGATATTTACAAATGACTATTATGTGGAGCCTGGGTCTCCAATACACCACAATATGACGAAGGCGAGAGTCAGCAGCCCAGTGCCGAGCAGATCCCCCAGAGCTGTGAGGTATGGAATGGAATAACTGTCTGGGTCCTTCTGCCGCCTCCATAAACAGTGCACCATGTAGTCTGCTATGCACAGCAGCAGGAACACCTTTTCAGGGAGGGAAACAATGCATTCAGAAGCAGCCAGAATGATGTCTTATATGAAATACATGGGAAACCTCACCTGGATGATCGATGCTGACAGGAAGAGGAAAGTAAATAAAGCACCCGGTAACATGTAGCCTCCTTTCATGACGTGGATCGTGAACAGAAACAGGAGCTGACCAGGGATGACCAAGACGAGCAGGACTTGTGCAGAACGATGGTTTGGACCTGACAAAAAACTGAGTTAATGAATGTGCAAGGAGTATGTTGTATTTATGAATGAAGCTGTTATTTACCTGAGCCTAAGAAAGCTCGGCATGGACTGTAGCAGCTCGTGCGATCCTCTGGAACCTCTCCTGGAGCGTACTTCATGTGCAGGTCTGTGGAGATGCGGCTGGACTGGATGGAGACCAGGTTCCCTCCAATGCCTTTTCACAACAGATCAAAAAATAGTGCATAATGTTACAGTTCTTTTCAGGTAAATACACATTTCATTTAAATCTGTTTTTGTGGGCAACTTACCATTGATTAGTGGAGCATACACAATTAATCCTGCCAAATTTGGATCGGAAACAGCCTTGTCCAGGATAAGACCCCCAATGCTGAAAGAAAAGCAATGACAGGCCTGAGAAACTGACTGACTTTGTAGAGAAAAGTTATACAGTCCTTACAGTTCTTACCTGCTTATGAGCATTGCGGTGATGATGGGTTCCCAGCCCGTACGCAGCAGAATCAAAGTGGACGGGTGCTTGGAGCAGATAATGACCCACACAGGGATGAGGCACACGATCAGGAAGTCCATCAGGAACAGCACATATGGGTACAAGTCTGCATAAAGCACACAAGAAATCCATACACTGTGACCCTTTGTCATCTTGTTTCCATTTTTTATGTGTGTGCAATATCTGGGCTCATCTAGTGGTCAAGCTTATAAAATAACTGTGTTTGTCCTTTAAATTATTCATTTTTCATGAAGGAATGTGAACACACTGTAAGTATGATCATATGTGTATTGTTGCTCTAATTTTACAGGAAAGTAGAGATGCTTTTTACCCATAAATGAGTAGAACCATTGACCGAAGCAGGCCAGTAAAGCCAGAGTAATGAGATCACCAAAGCTGGCTGCCATTGGTGTTGCCACATTATCAGGGTTGAGCCCGAGCCGCTTCGAGCCAATGATCACTCCGACCATTATCAAACCTGGGATATTAAATATGCATGTTTACACATAACTTTGAGAGCATATATTTATAGTTAATGTACAGTCTATGTGTTACCTTGGAGTAGAGAGGCTATAAAGGCAGTGGATACACTTGTGGAAGAGATGAGCACTATATGGTTCAATGGCATTTTTCCTTCTGCCATCCAGCCGAGCAGAGAGGCCATGAGTGACGCCAGGAGACCCAGCACTGTGGCCTGCAGCTGTGACATTGGGAATCCATGAAACAGAGCATGAATGTAAACCAAACCAATTGTATTCAACATAAACAGATTGTATTGTATACCTGTTTGAGTGCAAGGTTCCCAATAATTAACATCCGCTTTTCACTTGGAAGCACAATTTTTCCTGCATTAACCTGCAAACATAAAGACAAACCCACTACATCTTAAATTGGAACACAATAACCCCAATTTGTTTTAATAGCAGCAAATGGAGTGAGAAATGGAGCAGAAAATCTACCAATTTGGTGCTGTTGCTGTGATGGAATGCTAACTTATGACATTGTATGCATAAACTCTACATTAAAACACTCATTGCCTTGTCAGTGTGCCTTCTGTATGCCTTGTTTAGTCTGTATGGAGCTCAAAGTTGTCTCCCCCACTCAGTACAATTCACATCAGCCTCCAGTCGCTGTGCTTGGTCGCCCTCTAGAGGAGAGAGCTGGAGGTGCAGGAGAAGCCCACAGGCCACAGCTGGATGCCCCAGGGGTGACTGGGTCTCAGCTGATGCCCTCAGTCTCATCTGGGCTCGACTGAGGGCTTTCTCTCCCACATGAATGAACAACTTCTACCCATCTGATGTTATAACAACTTGTCCATTTGCAAGATCTGTCCTTTTATCAAATGCATATACTTCTTATGATGTGAGTAAGTCATTGATGGTGGTTATAGAGACACAGAAAGACATCCACATCTCTGTCAGTCTGCCAAAGGGCTGCTGTGGCTGCAACCAAAGTGCTTTCAAAATGTTGCAAACAAGTCTTTGTAAAGCACAATATAATTGAGAGCTATATTAATCACACAATATAAGGGTATAACCCCAAAGTGTTGGGAACTTAGATGAACTTAACTCGAGCAAAATTATTTGCACTGTGCTTCATGTTTGCTTCTTGTTTTGGTCTTTACACAACTGTGAGATGTTTCACACCTATGATGCATGAGCACCAAATTATCATTCTTAGACGTTGGTCTTAGTTAACCTTTAAGCTACTTTCTGCTGTATAAACTATGAGATACAGGACCATGGAGATTGATTGCCATGTCTTTGTTGTCTTTGTATGTTACAGCTAGTTTCATTAATATTAATATAATATTGATTGCTCCAGTCGTTCACAAATACTCACAGCAGTTGAAAGTCTTGAGGCCAGAGTCATTTCAAGGTTCCCTTTCATGCCTAACACTGCAGGCACCAGAATCAGGAGCTCTGTCACGTCCAGGAATACATCCCAATTCTGCAACATTTAATGTACAAACACAATCACAGTGTATCAAGCACACATTGTTTATCACATAACATGTTGTTTTCTCTCACCTGAACCAGTTCTAAGAGCATCCCTGCGGAGGCCGTCCCGAGACCGGCCAGAAGAAAAGGCACCAGGATCTGCAGGACCATGGCACAGACCGACTCATGAGGAGCTTCAGGCTCATTTGTGTTTATTTCTGTGTTAGAACTTCTGCGTCTCGATCCACCATAATGTTCATTTGAGAGTATAGAGTCTGTTTCACTGTAATCCCATAAAAAACGATTGTCTGATGGTTTAGCGTCAGTAGATCCATAATGTTGTTGTCCACCAGAAGAATGTGGGACAAACTGAGCAGGAGTCTGAATCCCTGGAATAGATCCATAGTGTAGCTGTGCATCCTCCTGTGTTTGTCGGACTGCCATAGTTTCAGGCTGTACTTTTTGGATGCTGTAACATAAAGGCAGCATCTGTTTCTCTGAAAGAAAAAGGATGTGTAGAATTATTTTTTAAAGCATTGTCCAATAAATGTATATTCAATATACCTTGCTACTCTCTATAAAAAGTGGAATTCATAGGGTTTAAATCCTCATTTATTTAAAAGTAGCAATAGTGTGCAATACTAGCATGTAGTGTTACAAAGAGTCATCTGATGGCACATTATCATTCTTCATGGTTGCTTCCCATGAGTGACACTGAGGCAGTGTTGTCTGAATGAGACAATGCTCCTTAATTTGAAATTCCTGACAATGACCAAGTGAGGAATAAAAACACACGCATGTGTAATAGTCTACTATTATTTATTTATTTTTTACTCAAAAAAGTACACTACTTACATATGTTGCATTAACATATGCAACATAACATTAACATCTAGTCCATATTAAATTCAATTACCAACCAGGGATCATTCCAACAATGTTCTCCACAAAAAGTAATCATTACATTATAGGTTATTTCCTGATCCCAGAAACAGTTTTTAAAGAGCTTTCAAGCTAAAGCAAACAAGCAAGCAACCAAGCAAACAAACAAACAAACAAGCAAACTGCCTGTACAACCTGTCTTGCACTTGAGTTTTGGCTATGTATTAGTAATTAGTTAGTTCCAGCACTTTTTAAGTCTAAAAGTTAAATATATAATGTGTGAAAATAACTTCAGATGAATGTCTTACCTAATGCTGAACCATGGCAGATGGAATGTTGCTCTTGACTGTGACCATTCCTTGTGGCCTGTTGCAGTGAATGGTCCTCTTCAGTCCAGAGTCAGGGACAGCAGCAGAAAACACGCTCCTGTCACTTTCTCACACCCACCTGTGGACTACAACTCCACATTTAACCACTCAGATCCGCAAAAACATGACGCACAGAACATTTTCCTGCCTTATTTATCACAAAACCCTTTGTTAAAACTTATTACTAGCCCGCAACCCACACTTTCCAATACTTTATCCGCTCCTCTATAATAAACATAACCCGTTCGCCAAAAAAAACACCATTTCCCATAAGCCCCTGCGCGCAGTTCGGGAAGTCACGAGACAGCAGCGGACCCGTCATGAGACTTTGCAGCAACACTTCTTAGTTGCAGACTTTTTTTACACTCATATTTCAGGATGGCGACAGAAACCATCGCCCCTGACTGGGAGTTTGACCGCTTTGACGACGGTTCACAAAGTAAGCAGGGTTTTATTTTTAAAAGGAAGAAGCAGAGACGATATTTTTGCAACATTAGCATCCGGAGCTAGCGTGTTATGCTAACATTATGCTAACAAAATTTGACAGAATCTTATAAATTACTTTTCTGAAAGTGCACTGACAAACTTGGATATAGTTGCTTATTTAATAATAGTGGTACAAAGGGTGAAGGTGTATATAAAATCGTACGTATAAATGGTCTTTTATTGCAATGTTTCCATCTGCAAGATGTGAAAGTGAAAGAAAAAAAATAGTTTAGAGCCTTTAAGGGACCATGGTCTTAAGGGGACTCATGTTTTAATCATGCATATGATTTGAGTCCATATTATGTGTTTCTCGTGCAGAAATCCACACAGAAGTTCAGCTGAAGAACTACAGCAGGTTTCTGGAAGAGTACACTTCTCAGTTGAAGGGCATCGAGGAGGCTCTGGACGACTCTATTGGAGATGTATGGGACTTCACACTGGACCCCATTGCTTTAAAGGTACACAACATAGAATTAAATCAATAAATCCAACATTTTTATTTACAAATGTACTGTTGATTTGTAGCTTCTGCCATATGAGCAGTCTTCTCTTTTGGACTTGATCAAAACAGACAACAAGGTATGTATGTGGGATTGCTTATAAAACATAGATTTTTTTTGTGCATTTACCTATTATACATTTTTCTTTCTAAATGCAGATTTTGAATAAGGTTATTACCGTCTATGCTGCACTTTGTAGTGAAATAAAAAAGTTGAAATATGAGGTAAAGTTTGCCATTGTTTCCCAGATTGTATCTTTGTGCGTATCCTGGAATTATGATTGGTAATGTTTTAATAATTTTCTTTTAACTGTGTAGGCAGAGACCAAGTTTTACAATGGCTTACTGTTTTACGGAGAGGGAGGTAAGATGCACTGTATATGCTCTATTCTCAATTTCAAATAATATTTTAATATTTTGTGCTCAAGCCTGTTCTTTTTTTTACAGTTTCAGATGCAAGTGTTGTTGAAGGAGAGTCCCAAATTCAGATGGGGAGATTCATCTCTTTTCTTCAGGTAACTGTTTATTTTATGCATAAAGAATAATCCATTAAAAATTATAAATGTAACTTATTATTGAATGTCCTAGGAACTGTCCTGTTTTGTTTCAAGATGCTATGAAGTTGTGGTTAACATGGTTCATCAGCTGGCCGCACTTTACAACAGCAACAAGTAAATCATTTCTTTTACCCTTTATTTATATCAGAAATATATAGGCTTGATGTAACAAATTGCTTCTTTTTTTAGGGGTACAACTAAAATCATTGAATCTTCAGGTGTCCATTTCCAAGTGAGTGTTTTGGTAAAGCTTGCAACATTTGTTAAACGCTCAGAGTCAGTGTTACTAAGTGTTTTTGTTCTATGTCAGACTGTGTATGAGCACCTTGGAGAGCTCCTAGTGGTTCTGCTCACACTTGATGAAATTATGGAAAACCATGGCACTTTGAAGGAGCATTGGAAGATGTATAAGAGGTGAGACGATACATACCAACACAGCCATAATATTCAGTAATTTTATAATGTCTATATAATGTCTCTTACAGATTATTAAAGTCTGTGCACCACAATCCAATGAAATTCTCCATCCCTGAAGAGAAACTGAAACCATTTGAGAAACTGCTGCTGAAGCTTGAGGGACAGCTCTTAGATGGCATGATCCTCCAGGTAACGCCTCTCCCATGCATTAACCAGAAAATCATTATAATATATATATATGTTTACTTTCTTTATATTTTTAGATTTTCTGGTTCTAAATGTTATTGTTTTTTGGCAGGCTTGTGTGGAGCAAAGATTTGATGATCCTAAAGAAGGAGTTACTGTTGCCAAAAATAGTGCCTTTGCTGAAGAGTTTGCTCATAACATCCGCAATATTTTCACAAGCGTTGAGTCTAAGATCGGTTCGTTCACAAACATTTGAATAAAATGCCATGACTGTGTTGTTTACGGCTTACTTTCCTTTGTTTTCAGGAGAACCTTCTGAGATTGACCAGAGGGATAAATATGCAGGAGTTTGCAGTCTATTCGTTCTTCATTTTCACATTTTCAGAAGTGTTGACAAAAAACTCTACAAATCACTGCTTGATGTTTGTAAAAAGGTAATTCGATTTAATAATACTTGCTGCTCTGCTCATTGCATATTGGACTACGGTATACAGTTTCTCATTGTTTTGCTTGCTCTTCTTCTTAGGTCCCCGCTGTCACACTGACCGCCAACATAATCTGGTTTCCTGACAATTTCCTTGTATCAAAAATCCCTGCTGCCGCCAAGTTGATGGATAAGAAAAGTATCCAGTCCATTAAAGCACAAAGGGACACATACTTGCAACAAAGAGCACAAACTCTGGCCAAGTAAGTGATCGTTTTTTCAGTGTCGATCAGTAAATGTTAAATATTAGCTTAGTTTTGACGTTTTCTGTTCTTTTGTCCCAGGGATGTTCAGTCCTACTATGTGTTTGTAACTTCTTGGATGATGAAAATGGAGTCCATCTTGTCAAAGGAGCACAAAAATGACAAGCTGGTGGAAGATCTGAACAGCAGATGCAATGTGTTTTTACAGGTATTGTGTTGCTCTGGAGAACTTCAAGCCTCAGGTTGTAAGTACTATAGTAATCAAGGTATATTTATATTTATATTTAGGGCGTCCTGTATGCATACAGCATCAGCACCATCATCAAGACCACCATGAACATGTACATGTCGATGCAGAGACCCATGACCAAAGCATCTGTCAAAGCTCTGTGTCGACTGGTGGAGCTACTCAAGGTGTGTGAGGAGAATACTTTTATTTATTTGAAAACCAAAGTGGACATTAATGCTTAACAGGGTTTCCAATTTGTTTTTTCAGGCTGTGCAGCACACGTTTTATAGGAGATCCATCGTTGTGGCCGACTCTGCTTCTCACATCACTCAGCAGCTGCAGACACAAGCCCTCAATGCAGTCAACAATGCAAAGGTAAATCCAAAAGAAAACATGTCCGACAAGTGTTACATCTAACAAAGTGTGTGTTTATACCCACAGAAAAGAGTCATCTCTGATAAAAAGTACAGTGAGCAGCGTCTCGATGTTCTCTCTGCTTTGGTGCTCGCAGAAAATGCTCTGAGTGGCCCGAGCACAAAAGAGCGCCGCCTTGTGGTGGCCCTGGCTCTCTGCGTTGGAACCCAGCTGGTGTGTTGGTGTATAATATAGAAAAGTATTTTACAAATGTTTTTTATAACCATTGATTTCTGTTTCTTGATTAGAAAACGTTTAAAGACGAGGAGCTTCTTCCACTGCAGCTTGTGCTCAAAAAGTTGGATCTGATCAGTGAGCTCAGTGAGAGGTGCGTCTTTTTCATGCTCAATGTTTTTAAACCTATTTTTATAATAATGTTTCTCATTTCCTCCCCAGGGTTAAACTGCAGTGTGACTGTAGTTTTCTTTATTGGCATCGAGCTGTTTTTCCCATCTATTTGGACGATGTGTACGACAATGCAGTGGATGCGGCACGGATACATGTAGGCTTCATTTTATTTTACATTTTCATCTATATGTATATTGCTTTTATGTTATTTGTCTTCTGCAGTACATGTTTAGTGCCCTGAGAGACAGTGTTCCTTCAATGATGCACGCCAAACACACAGAGTCCAGTGCACAGCTTCTACAGAGCTACGACAAAGAAATCATGGAGGTTTTCAATGAGGTAAGAACAAATTCACTTTATACTATGACTGTACAAGTTACTGTGTATCATGTGTCTCCTATATATTTGCAGCACCTTCTGGACAAACTGTGTAAGGAGATCGAGAAGGACTTGCGTCTCTCTGTTCACACTCACCTGAAGCTCGACGACAGAAACCCGTTCAAAGTCGGCATGAAGGACCTGGCTCACTTCTTCTCCCTAAAACCCATTCGCTTTTTCAACAGATTCATTGACATCAAAGGTGAGAAAATAGCACTAAATGAATGAAAGTATTGATAATAATATTGCATTGATTTGTTTTCTTTTTCTTAGCTTATGTGACTCACTATCTGGATAAAACCTTCTACAACTTGACGACGGTGGCTCTTCACGACTGGGCGACCTACAGTGAGATGAGGAATCTGGCCACTCAAAGATATGGACTCACAATGACAGAGGCCTATCTCCCCAGTCAGACTCTCGAACAGGTACTGGATGATTTGATTTATTATATATTTCATACTATAAAGGTGCTTTCAGTTGGACGATATGTAATGGTGTGCAATGCTGTTTTGACAGGGTTTGGATGTTTTGGAGATCATGAGGAACATCCATGTGTTTGTCTCTCGTTACCTCTACAACCTCAACAACCAGGTGAGATAAACAGGCAGAATTTAATTTGTTTTTCATATCTTAGCATTACCTTTTATTTAACTTTTGCAAACAGATTTTTATTGAGAAAGCGAGTAACAACAAGCACCTGAACACCATCAACATCCGGCACATTGCCAACTCCATCAGGACCCACGGCACCGGCATCATGAACACCACCGTCAACTTCACCTACCAGTTCCTGCGCAAGAAGTTCTACATCTTCAGCCAGTTCATGTACGACGAGCACATCAAGTCCAGGCTCATCAAGGACATCCGCTTCTTCAGGGAAACCAAGGACCAGTCCGACCAGAAGGTAAGACTCTTTTCACTTTCTAAAGGAAACGGATCATGTAAAGTTGAGCTGTTACTCATGTTGTTCTCTTGGAGCAGTATCTCGCTTCATTTACACAGCTTTGAGTGATCATATTGCATTTGTTCTACTGCTAAAGCACTTGGATCTGTATTTCAAAAAGAATTGAAGCTTCTTTTGTGGCCTGAGGGACCAGGCGACAACAGAAACATAATATTAATTTGGAGCAATAGATGCAGAATCTAGAATCCATTCTGACTCAGTAGCTCTGCACTCAAAATGTGTTAATCACAGCCACATTGTTACATGTTGACACCTGTCTCTCAGTTATCGCACACTCGGCCTAATTAAAATTCAAGTTCCTCTCAGAGATTTAAAGGCTTCTCGACACCAACCCACTTCCTGTTCACATTAAGTTAAATGGCAGTGAAAGCCTGCTACACATCCCTTTATCACCCCTAATAGTAGAAAGGATTATAAAGCAGAAGATTCCAATGGTCTTATGCTCTCGTACAAGCATCCCCCATATATGACATGGCTTTCTTTCTTCTTTTTGTTCTTCTTTTGTAGTATCCTTTTGAGCGGGCAGAGAAGTTTAACCGCGGCATCAGGAAACTGGGCATTACTCCAGACGGACAGAGCTACTTGGACCAGTTCAGGCAGCTCATCAGCCAGATCGGTCAGTGCTCAGGATTCAGGAATACACTTCAAAGTCTTTTTATCATAAACATAGCAGTATTACTTCCTGAAAGATTTGAAGCATGCTGTTTTGTTTCTTCAGGCAATGCAATGGGCTACGTTCGAATGATCCGCTCGGGAGGACTTCATTGTTGCAGCAGTGCCATAAGGTTCTTAGAAAACTTGAAACTTGTGTTGCATGTTATTGAGGTCATATAAGTATGTTTTGTTCCCCAACATTCCCAGGTTTGTTCCAGATCTGGAGGACATCGTAAACTTTGAGGAGCTGGTGAAAGAGGAGGGATTGTCGGGAGAAACCCAGAGAGCCGCGAGGTGACTATGGCTGCTTTTATCTGTAGGGGGCGCTGTAATGCAAACTTACACATTATAAGTAATTGTTGCATTTATGGCTTTTCTTGCATTTGTAGTGTTCTAGATTCAGTGTTGGGAGATTTGACCAGTAATTCTGCTGAAGGGACAGAGTACTTCAAAATGCTCGTGGCAGTGTTTGCACCTGAGTTTCGTAGTGCAAAAAATATGCATTTGAGAAACTTCTACATGATTGTGCCACCTTTGGTAATAATCACTTACAATGCAGTCTCCGTCACGTAAAGGAAGTGCAATTTTGTGATCTTTATAACACAAACTCATTTTGATTTCAGACTGTAAATTTTGTGGAGCATTCGATCAGCTGCAAAGAGAAACTAAACAAGAAAAATAAATCTGGAGCAGCCTTTACAGATGACGGCTTTGCCATGGGTACAGTCATAGGACTTTAATAAGAATCTTTGTTTTCTCTATATTTCAGTTGATATGAGTTCCTTTCATTTCTTTCCAGGTGTGGCCTACATCCTGAAGCTGCTGGATCAGTACCTGGAGTTTGACTCCTTGCACTGGTTTCAGGCCGTCAGGGACAAGTACAAGAAGGAGATGAGTGCAGTGGTGAAGGAGCAGAGTGTGCAGGCCACGAGTCAGGACGAGAAACTGCTGCAGACCATGAACCTCACGCAGAAGAGACTCGACATCTACCTTCAGGTACAAACCACTGCTTCCTCTGTGCACCCTGCATATTTAGATTTTATTTAAATTGTCTGTGTTTTTGTTTGATCTTGTGTAGGAATTTGAGCTGTTGTACTTCTCACTAAGCAGTGCCAGAATATTCTTCAGAGCAGACAAAACTGCAGCAGAAGAGTCCCAGGAAAAGAAAGACAAAGGTAATGTAATGGGAGATTGTCTCGGATATTTTCATGGTTGGCTGCCTTTATGCTTATGTGTACTTCTGCAAGTCACTTGTTTCTATTTTATTGGTACTATAATGGGTTTTAAATTACCCAGTGGTGCTGGTTCACTGGCCTGATTTAGGTTTGATAGAATTTCTTACTCTAATGTCTTTTCAATGTCTGTCCTCTACAGAAGATGCTTCCAAAGCAGAAGAAAGGTCGAGCAATCCTGCAGTTCCTGGCACAGCTTCAAAATGATGTAAATGGTAACTTCAACAACTTGTTTTATTGCAGCTGAGAACCAGCATTTGCCAAAACCATGACAAGATTATGCCTTTGCTGTAAAAATGTGTAAAAACAGCTTTAGCAATTAGATATTTTGTAATTAGTGTCCTTGTCTTGCACAGCTTTTGTTTTTGTAATCCAAACATTAATAACATCCATTGACTTCCAAGCTCTCAGCTTTTATTAACTTTGTTTTATTGTAGCATTCCAGGACTTGAGCAGCATAAGGAATATTGTCAGGAGCACAGGGTCAGATTGTTTTTGCCTTTTGAGTCTATTAACCGTTCATCTTACCGCAACCTGTTGCCAATCATTTTTTTTTTGTATATTTGTAATTTATTTTGATGAGCTGTTCATTAACTTTGCTTTGTTCTGTCTTGTCTCATGTGCCAATATTTCTGAACATGTGTATTTTTACTAATGTAAAACTAATGCTTGTGCAGAAGTCGGATGAAGGAAAGTTGTGCACATCTCAGGTGTGTATTTGTCAGTGCAGCACATGATCATTCTAATCCTTCAACAGAACAGCTAATAAAAGCACTTTTTAAAAGAAGTATTTTTTTCACTTGTTTCAGGTCGATGCAAAGAAATACAGTATAAACAGTTAGGAACGCCCTTTCAGCTTTAATACAAAGAAAACTTCAGAAAGTACAAGATTGGTCTGGTAATTACCGCTTCAGTCAGTTTTCTATATTTACGAAATGCTGCTAATGCTGTCGTCTAACAGCTTCTTCCCCCACAGTCACATCCTCAGGTTTTATTCCTCATTTCAGACTCGGGCCGTAGAATGTTTCCGTGGATCCACAAGTCGTGCCGTGTCAGAGACACCTGCCTCCAGCCCAACATCCGCATATTGCACCGTGCCCACCTCATAAAAATTAGGGTACAAGGTAGAGCAAAATTTCTTCCAAAATAGATGTCAATATATATGTACATACATATATATTTATATAGAGCAATCATATATACATATCTGTACACAGATTATGTGATTCAAAGAAAAACATTTACATTACACATTTCTTACAAAAAATGTAACAAGACTGGAAAGTTTTGTTTGCTCATTAAAATTGTGTAGCTGTTAAACCTTCACAACTTCACATTTGTGGAAGCAAAAGTCGTCTCCCTTTTACGCCTGACCCGCATGGAACAGAAAAGAGAAAGGGGCAGTTTATGAAATCTAATGGAGTAAAATAGCAGAAACAATATAAAAATGGAGTAAAAGATTATGCAATGGATTATGTTGTTTAACTCCCAGAATAAGGATATTAGGGAGTGTTGACATAAGAAAGCACAAACAAATTCTGTGTTCTTTTATTACTAAACATAGTGCAACAATAGACACTGCATATCTCTCACCCTTATGTTTGAGAGGAGTTTAATCTCCTTGCTTGACTCAATCGTTTTTAAAAATCAGGCATAAGCCATGTTTGGCAAGTCCTCTGGGAGAAGGCTACAAACTCAGATGTAAACATAACACAGACCCTGCTCAAAACAAAACCAATAACGGGGACAACAGAAAATAGAAAAGATAAAATCAGAACAAGTGTTGGTGTTTGGGCAGCATGTAATTGGAAAGGGCAGGACAGTTTGGGTCAAACAGCCCAAAAGCACTCTCGAGGATTAAAACCAAACTGTAAACTACTCCAGAGTCCTGGACCCAGAAGGTGTGCCAGGAACCTGTGGCCTTTGGACTGAACGGCCTTAGAAGGCCTGCTGTGCTGGGTTGTAGTTGAATGTTGTTGGTACGTGAGGCCTCTCTTCCAGCTTGTCATATTCAAGATGAAATTCCTGCAACACATCAGAAGAAACATTATACTGTAGCTTTACATTTATATAATCTACTAAATGTCTGATAACAGGAAGAAAACAAAATCAATGTATTACCTTGGCTACTTTTCTCCAGTTAAGACAATCAAAGAAGTAGTATGTTCCCCTCTCGTAAGCGTTGGTCTTTAGGGAAGGTTCCATGCCGGGTGCTCGTGTTATCCAAACCCTCTCCTCTTTATGGTACCTCCAGTCCCGGTTAAAACTAATGAAAAAGTCGTTATTATCAATGTAAAAAAACACACCAGTAGATAGTTAAAGATGAATACTTACAGCTCAACTGCAGCCAGGAGCTGTAGTAGGTCTCCACCATTCATGTAGTACAGGTAGAACAGCAGGTCTTCACCGTATCGCGCCAGTTTAATGGCAGCCAACTACAGAGAAGACATGAATATTACTCATCTGATCGTCCTGCAGGTTTCAATAGTTCAAAACAGCTACCTTGTCTCTTATGTGGATATTGGTTAAGTACTCAGAAGGGACATGAAAGTCTAAAAACATAAAAATATCACTGTGTTTAAAGGGTACAGATCTATGTTCAAAACATTAAAAAGGCAACTTTAGAACAAAAACAAGGCCATTTCTTAAAGAATTACCAATGTCCTGAGGCCGACAAGGTGACGATGCCCAAGGAGAGGCAAACTTTGGGTAAAGATTTCTGTTAAAAAAAGGTGCTTTGTTGATTATTTGGACATATCAGTAGCTGAATATGTTGTATTTATAACATTTATCATTTATATTGAGTGTTTATATTGGGTAGTGAACAGCTGTCATACTCAGGTGAGTTCAGGTTAAGCCCTAAGGTTGTGAGGTCACTTCCTAATGCCAGATGGACCATGCCTGGATCCGTCTCAGCAGCGCGGATAAACGTCAGCAGGCCGATCATCCCAAATTGGTCCGTCACCATTCCAGAAGGAATGTTTGTCACCCGGCCTATAGAAGAATAAAACAAGGTTTAACAAACTTATGACAAACAAGCAATCTAGATCTTTTTACTTCAAAAGAAAAGTTGACCCACAATTACAGTTGTGTTTCCCATTATGCCCATCTGTATATATTATAAAACAGAAGATTCTCTTATTACCATCAGGCAGCACCTGGATCCCTTTCTTCTGGTTATTGTTATTCTGAACTGACACCGGTTTGTCTCCAGGAAACTTTGGTCCATCCGTGTTACACGTGTTCTTGGTTGTGACATTTAAATTCTGAGGATCATTTAAAACACATTTTTAAATGCTCAGCATAAGTAGATTTGGGATCATGCATAAAACTATTGTTTTAGATCTGAAACTCCTACATTTTTGTTGTCCTCGTTGTTTAATGTTGGGTCCTTATAGTTTGGACCAGGAAGTGCTGGGAAGTCCTCGTTGTGGATAGAAAAATCTTGCGTCGATTCAGTGGATGGCTTTGTTACCATGCCAACTTAAATTGACAAAACAAATAGATAACATTAGTTGAGCTTGACATTGGTCTTTATGACTATTTATACATACAAATACTTAATGGTGGATATTAAAAATGTTGAGTTACCATAAGGGGCTCGACCAGACAACTGGCTGAGTACTGGAGTTGGGTTTCCAGTCCCGTCTCTGCGACTCCGATCTGCTAATGCAGGGAAGTCTGACAGATCCAGACCCGTAATGTTTTCACATCCATCTGGACAAATTCAGGAGAAATAATTAATTACAAAGCATTTATTTCATAAATGTGCAAGTCGCAATCTTGAACTCACACAAACCTGTGCCATTGAAGATGTTCCCTGATAATGAATTGTTCATTCCAAATACCTGATTGCGATTCATGCCGAAGCCAGACATGCTGGGTATACAAAAAAGTATAAGTGTTGTTTCTTTTTTAATTCAATATAAATGAAGAGGCAAAGAGAATGTAATTCTACCTGTTAATGGTGAAGGGCTGGCGTGCTGGCTGTTGCTTTGGCATACAGATGATACTTGGAGAACTACGGTTTGGGCTTCCAAGTCCGGAGCTGCTCATACTGTTAGTTCTGCCGCTGATTCCAAGGCCTTGGCCAACTTGTGAGTGATTTAGCATGTTCCTGTTCATTGGCAAAGTCCCCCTGTTTAAAATAAGCACATATTCAGAGCTTCATCCACCTGACCCGGACTCATTAAAACAAATGAATGTCTATACCTGCTCGGTGAAGGAGGTGTATGGAGGGGCATGGTTGGGACTCCTGTTGTGGGGGTGATATGGTTTGGTAATTGGCTGCCTTGAGTAAGATTTCGGTTTAACTGTGGTGTATTGTTGCCCATACCCCTTACAGAGAAACCAAGTCCACCTGCTGAGATAAAAGAAAGTTAATCAGCATAGTGTATAATAAAGGGCACACATTCAGTAAAATCCTTCTCTAGAACTGCTAAAACTTACTTTGTGGACCGTACAAACTTGCGCCAAGCTGCGATAGCTGGCTTGATGAGGATGGTGATGGAGAGGACAGCATCTGGACAAAAAAAAAAAGATAATCATTTTACAGGCTAATTTTACACAAAACACACACTTATGAGGAGGACTCACATCTTTGTCCGTCCGATGAGAAAACATCGACGGCTGGTTGTAGTACATCCCCTCATCTGAGAAGTCATTATCGACGATTTCGATAAAGTCTGGAAATTTTTTCCTGGCACCAAACATGCCTTTATCCACCTGTGCAAAATTAATACAATTACAAATGAAAGTGAAAGCCCATAAGAAACTCTGCCAAGAGCCAAACTATATATTATTTAAAATACAGTGATGTAGTTTTGAGTTACTGAAAAAATAAAAAATAAAAACACAAATCGGAGCCAGGGAATTATATTCTTGAAAAGTTACTGTTAAATGTCCTAGGTTTTAGATCTAACAAAAAGGAAACAAAGTGTCACATTTCTATTTAAGTAATGGATACATTTACAAAAGTAGTATGTGTTAAATTAATATAAAAACTGACTAAAACAAATTAAGTTAGTCTTATATGACAATAAATATTGAGATTAAAGACAATATAGCAACATAACAATAAAACATGTGCCTGAACTTTGTAAACAATAAAACCACAACTTTCACTTTTCTTACCAATATTGACCTAATTTAAGCGAGCAAATAGAGATTAAAAGCAAGCTCTGATTTTAGTATGACTCATAGTAAAATAGATGAGGGAAACAAAGTTTTCTCAGTCCAAACACTGAGCTCAGCATCGGTGCTAAAGGCTAAAGGCTAGCGCTATGCTAACGCTAGCTGCTCAGTGACGGCGCTAAGGTAAGCTACATGCTAACTACACAATAAACCGGTCCAAAAGTGAGATTAGACACACTGGCTGAGATCAGAATAAAACAGCAGGTGCTAGGGCAGTAAGAACAGGACAAGGACCGCTTCATAGTCAGTCAGCTGTGGACCGTGAGCTCAGTTTAGCTCCGTGTGAAGAAGCTACAGTCACAGCGGGATTTACAGATCCAGACTCCGGGTAAACACAGATAACTCCTTTTGACGGATACAACACTGCAGTCAATGCTCATCAACACATACAGTCCACAGCCCTGCATTCAGCGATAAAACACAAGAAAAGAACAACACTTACCGCATCGATTTCACTGCTTAGCATTAGATCCAAGATGGCTGTTCTGAGTGAAGAACCTTTTCCCTCTGACCTCCCTCTCTGCTAAGTACTTCCTTTGGATTAAACAGCCTCAGTGCTTCCGTACACAAATATACTGCACACAATACAAACAAACATAGTGCACACATGCAAATATACTGCACGCATACAAACAAACATACTGCACACATGCAAATATACTAAACACATACAAACAAACATAATACATACATACAAACATACTGCACACATACAAACAAACATACTTCACACATACAAACAAACAAAAAACATGCACACAAATATATTGGACATATATAAATATACTGCACACATACAAATATACTGCACACATACATACAAACATACTGCACACACACATACAGACATACTGCACACATACATACAAATATACTGCACACATGCAAACATACTACACACACCAACATACTGCACACATACATACAAACATACTGCACACATGCAAACATGATTTACATGACTTCACCTTATACTTTTATACTGTATATATATCACATTATAATATTACTCAAGTAAAAGTACAAAGTACCGTGAAAGAGTACTCTTGATAGTACTCTAAAAGAGTAAGTAATTAGTCGTCCAGACATAATATTCTAAACTTGGCCATGGTCCAAGTTATTGTTGCTGCTGGAGGCCTGGAGGCAGATAAGGTGCAGAAGTGCTTGAGCAGGCTGTTTGTTAATGGAAAACAGAGGTGCCCTGAGATACGCAATATGACTAGACCTACTTTCCAGAATGTTTTAATGAAATAAAAAATATCTAATGAGCTTTAGAAATGTGGACTAATTGTTTTGTGGGTCTGTACTTAACCTTAATTTAAATTTCTCCACAAAATGTGAACTCATCTGACACATACATTTCTAAAGACAATATACAGTCTATTCTAATCTTTGTTTATTTTATTTTTGTTGTTGTTATTACTATTATCATTATCATCAATTATTATTATTGAACTGATCAGGCCTATCCAGCAGACAGCCTTATCTACCACTTCCTCAATTGTGCACCTCCATGGCTGAGGAGGGGGGAGACTCATTAGGCACAAATGGGGAGGAGAAAGCAGCCAGTGGTTGCCATCGCTCTCAAAGTCAGAACAAAGCTGAGAGAGCTTTGGGGAGATAGTACAGCACAGAGACGATCTGTCCAGAGACTTTACAAAAGGTTTCACTTCATTAGACGAGTAAACAAATGACTGGGTGCCTGCAGTCATGGCACCAGCATGGACAACAAAAGGTAAGTGCTTTATTCAAATAGCACATATGTAAATATTGAACTTGATGCATCACTAATTGCACTGAACTGTTTACTTTAAGGCCACCAAAAATGTGGTTGCAACCATGGTCTGACATCCCCAATGTGAAAGACCAGGAACTAAGATGGGAAACGTCATGCGAGGAGTCATTACCTTCATCCCGTCTGAGCGCATACAGCAGTTCTTGGTGGGAGAGCTCACAGAGATGCCCCTCGATCGGACTCTGGACCTGAGCAGCCGGCATCTCCGTCGCCTTCCCGTCTCCGCATGTGTCTTTGGAGAACTTCTGAAGCTCTACCTCAGTGACAACAAGCTCCGCAGCCTTCCCTCCGAGCTGCAGGGCCTGAGGAACCTGCAGCTCCTGGCCCTGGACTTCAACTGCTTCGAGGACTTCCCTGAAGCCATCTGCAGGCTTCCCCAGGTGAGCATCCTCTACCTGGGCAACAACCAGATGTACAGCCTCCCGTCAGAGCTGAGCAACCTCAAGGAGCTCAACACTCTGTGGCTGGAGACAAACTGTTTCACGGTTTTCCCTGAGGTGATATGTGAGCTCTCCCGTCTCAAAACTCTGCACTTGGGTTACAACCAGATTCGGAGCTTGCCAGAAGAGCTGAAACACCTTGAGGAGCTGAGGAGCATCTGGCTTGCTGGGAACCAGTTAACAGAGTTCCCACCTGTGCTGCTGGAAATGCACGGTCTTGCGGTCATTGACGTCGATCGAAACAAAATACGCTACTTCCCGAGCTTGACACACTTGCAAGGGTTGAAACTTATCATCTATGACCACAACCCCTGTGTGAACGCTCCAATAGTGGGAGAAGGAGTGAAGAGAGTGGGACGCTGGGCAGACTGTCCCGACCCTGAGCCTGAAGAAGAACCAACAAAAGTGACCAGTGAACAAAGTGCAGAGGGAACAGAGGAGGAACAGCACCAGGAGGAGCAGCAGAGCACATGAACAGAGGAAAAGCAAAGAGACCTACAGCTGTGGAAAGGCATGACACGCTGCACAGAACACCTCTCAAGTGCTGCACTCAGAGCAGGGTCTGGGTATGCCAAGGAGAGGGAGCTGGTATTTGAACCATATATGGCCAAAACAAATGCTAAGGCATAGGTACAGATAAAAAAGTAAACAAAAATGATCTATTTAAGTTTACAGACACATTACTTCACATTCAATTCATAGAAAACATTGAAGTGAGCAAACAGAATGTACCTGCAGAGTCTAGGTTCCAAATAATGGGTTAAATTCAATCAGTGGGTGCTCTATCACCACCAATGCATAATTAATCCGACAGGGCGGGTCTGTGGCATTGAGAAATGTTGCTAATGGCCCATATTACGGGATAATTTCCAGAATTCAGATTCCAAGAGCTCTGTAGTCTCCATCTATACCACATGATACTGGGAAAAAGTGTAGCATTGTATAAGCTCAATTAAAAAAGCTGTATGCTATCTTTATAATGTTGTTTCATTGCCATGTTATTTAAACACTAAGTGTGTATATTAAAAAAAACAAAACAAAATAAAGAAATGCAATAGAACCACCCAATTAATTCTTTTATTATTGTGTTATGACATTTTACTGCAGAAGAACACAAATTATGAAGTAATGTAACTTGCTACAACCATCTCCACTTAATCCCAAAATATTCCCATTCCAATGACCAACCATAGTAAAAATAATAATAAAAGCACCAAAACCTTGTTTCATAAATACTTGTAAATAAGAGCAATGTAAAACATTGTAAGTGCTTTGTCAGAATGAGTAAAGTATTTAATCTGTTGACCTTATCGCTGCGCACCAATGGCAGCTCGACCTGTTACACTTCTAAAAGAAAAGCTATGTACTATCTACGTAAATAAGTGCTCTGTAACTTGTGCCCCTGAGGCTTGTTCAAGCTTTTTCTGAGAAACAAACATAAAAACACTTTTGAGGGTTTCTCTGTGCAAAAATGGGGCATTTCCAAATCTAATTGAGCTCTAAGACCTTCTGTGTTCCCAATTACAATGATGTCACTGCATGTCTCCCACTATAGTAACAGCATTCAGAAAACCATCTCTGCTTTCATCACTGCACCAGGAATGTAACTTTCTGATAATTCACAAAATTCTCAAACATTTAAAAGACCATCAAGGTTTCAAGGACATTCCGGACTTTGAGAAAGAACATAAAGCATGCCACAACTGGAATGCTGCAAGTCCTGCTCGGACTTTCTGAACTCATTTGGCATTAAAAGTCCAATGTATATCAGTGTGGATGTAGTAAACTAAAATAAATGGAGGTACTTTGAACAATATTGCTGTTTTCAACAAAATAAAATATTAAATATACTTTTGTAAAATGAAGCTTATCCATACATTCATTTTGATATCAGCGTAAAAACGCTCTGCTGATAATGTAATACGCCTCAATTCAAATGACCTATGAAGCCTTTAAAAGTCAAAGTGCATTAAAAGTAATTAAAATGTTTAGCCTTTATGAAGACTTTAGAAACTTTTTGGAAAGTGTTTTGATATTGCACTTTGACTTTGGAAGGCAGTAGTTCACAGGCTCATCCAGGGCCCAGGCCTCTGCCTCAGCATCGTGTCACTCTCCTGAGGGAGTGAGCATCCTTCTAACACATCACTACTGTCCTGCTCCTCAGAAACCCTGGAATCATGAGACCCTTCGCCTGCAGACTCTGGCAGATAAAACCCTGGGGCATCATCTCTCACTGAGGCCTTCCTCTCTTCCACCGTGTCATTCTGATTGGAGCCAGATTCGTCATGTCCAGGTCCAATAACTTTAGGAGAAGCCAGTTCTTTCATCGAGCTCTCCCTCTCCATGCGCTTCTTTGCTTCTTCCTTCCTCTGCTGGATGCGGGTGTTGTCGCCCATCATCACCCTGACCCTCACTTGCTCTGGAGGCCAGATCCCGCCCCAGATGAACTGCAGGTAGCTGAACAGCACAATGGCACTGAGGAATGCAAAGTTCGTGGCCACACCGATCACTGCAGAAGTCACGGGGAAGTTGTACAGGACATAACGTACACCAGTAAAGTAAGCATGTATACGCAGTTGAGATGAGTATATCTGCACTCTCCTGGACTGGATCTGAATGACAGCACCCACGGTCGGCTCGTAGGCATTCGTTTTGTAGTCCGAGACCAGTTCCACTTCTATTAGTTGCTTCTGCTCAGACATCCCACTTAGAAGAAGAGGCGAGAACAGCAGGGTGCCCAGGGACTTCAGGAGGCTGGAGCGATAGTGAAGCATAGTCGAGCGGCCCACAGAAGACACAACCTTTCCACCTTTTGTGAAGCAGGTCATTCTGACCATGAACATGCCCAGCTGCTCATTCACAGGCGATTCTGGCATCTCCAGGTCCACAGATATGCGGTAGGGCTGTCCATTTGCCATGACTTGGTCCTTGTCGTTCTTCATGAAGGAGATGTTGGCTGTGGGGAAGGAGCAGAGGGCAGACTCGGAGCTGTCACAGTCTGCAGTGTAGTAGAAGTGCACTGGGGTGGAGAAGCTGACAGTGGGCATGTAGGAGTAGTAGAAGCTTCCATACAGGAAAATAGACACCCACAGCAGGAGCCCAAGGACGCACAGCAGGACGGCCGCTTGCAGCAAAGTCCGCCTGGCTTTGTGGAAGGTGACAGCGGCCACATCGTGAAGCCAGTGGAAAACGGGCGAGGGCACAGCACCCATCGTGGTTGTTGGTCTCGGGGAAAGGGACCTGGCTCTGGTCCCGGACGCAGACACAGGAGCTCCTGGCCCCGGCCGCGGCTGCTGCGGCATCTTATAGTCCGACATCAGGGGGTGGTTCCTCGATCACCGTGAAATTACAATGTTTACACTCCCATTATGGTCCTCAAGTCTTCCGCACAGACGCAGAGCAGCCGTGAGAAGAGTTTAGCCATGGCTATTTGTTTTCTGATACACGAATACTGACCCTTCTTACTTTCTGTAGTATCCTGACAGCTGGTGTTAGCTTGTGGATTAATAACAGCAGCGGGTGTTATCGCCCAAACTGTGAGTTGGCCCGATCCTCGTGTAAATTCGATCTGCGCATACTCAGATGTCCTCGTACGCGCTCTACAACGTTACTACGTCAAAAAAGTGCTTCGCTTTCAACAGAGTTATACAACAGGTTAGCATGGTCACTGTGGCCAAAACGCCGATTGTGCTGTTACACCGGGTAACACGCGAGTACTGTATGCCGCACGTGACCTGATAGCAATGACACGTGACAGCGCGACCCGGAAGTGTATCGCTCACTTTCTTTGTGACTGCTGCTAAACAGGACAGCGGCGCTACTTCGACGACAGTAGGCCGCTCGGCTCACAAAAATGGGGAAGAAAAATCGTTTTACGGGTGGAGCAGTTGGCAGAAGGACTATTTTGCAACTATCTCCACCTGGTTCACGAGGTTTGAATACCGGCGAAACACATTCGGGATCCGAAGGTGAGCTTTTACGATTCATCTCAGCGCATGGCTGTATGTAGCATTCGGCTAGTCCTATGCTAATGTGTTTTGCGGGGAGGCTAACAATGCTATATTTGTACAACTGCACCGTGTTTGGTGTTGAGCAGTCGAAACACATAAAAGTTACAGAGTTATAGCATAATGTTGGTCGTGCTCAAATAGCTCTGTGACTTATGTTGTTATTTTAGAGAGGGTGCGGTTAAATGTGCAAATGTAATAGTTATTATGTAGATGTAAGTTAAAAAAAAATGTCTATGTTTATTTTAGGGCTGTGTACCTTTAAGATCCTAACGATACATACATACCTCGATACACAGGTCACAATACCATATATACCTCGATACACAGGTCATGATATGATGCATACCTCGATACACAGGTCACAATATGAGACGTACCTTTAGTTAAATGCATTTTATTTGTGTCTGGAAGCTTATTAAGCCAAGAATTTCTATGCAGATGAACCTGAAAATGGTGTACAAAATTTCCTGAAAGAAAAACGTGTCAAAACAAAAGCTCCCGCGGTCAGGGCCACGGGTATGTATGCTCATCTTCATATCACTTTGTTATGGTGTTTGTCAGATTTTTAATATGGTTATCGTTGTCCTCAGAGGGTTTGTCTTTGCTTGGTGCATATGAGGATAGTGATGAAGATGAAGCTGCAGAACATGCTCCTGTAACTTCTCAACACAAGCAGCCAGCTGACATTGACAGCACATTGGCTGATTTTATGGCTGTAAGTATTTTCTATGCAAAATATTTTACAAAGTAGCTTATGACTGAATTTTTAAAAACATTTTATTTCTAGTCTTTTTGTTAACATATGTTTGTCTTCTTTTTGCAGGAAATTGATGCCATAACTACCCAGCCAACAGAAGGTGTTTCTGAAACTACCACATCCACTCCACCAACAACCGACAATAATACTCAACAAACAGATAGTTCTCAAGCACAATCGAGAACAGATGCTGCTTTTGAGTATAATACACAGTGCTCACTCGCTGGAGGTAATCCACAATACCTTAATATTGGAGTACATTCGTTATCTTTGTCAAAGCTACTATATTTATACGATACAACACTTTTCTTTTTGCAGTGGGAGTTGAAATGGGAGATTGGCAAGAGGTGTGGGATGACAACTCTGGATGTTACTACTATTGGAATACAGCAACGAATGAAGTATCCTGGGAGTTGCCTCATTACTTAGCTGATCAGGTGCAAAGTCTAGGAAAAGATACAAACAGGTAAAACTGTTATAATTATTTGTA
>JAADKR020000002.1:3717094-3737709 GCA_011763505.2 Lythrypnus dalli
TTTTAATTCAATAGAAGGAGGTCAATGACAGCGTTGTGGCCCTCACCAACAAAGAGGAAGAGCGTTGTGGAGTAGCTGCTTCTCTTTTGGGCCCTCTAATTCCTTCTGAAGTAAAAGAAGCAGAAGAAAAGTGGAGAAAGAGACTGATTAAAGGTTTAGAAGAGACAGAAAATTCCTTGGATTCTGAAGGAGAGACTGGTCAATCTCAGGAATCACCTTCTGTGCCAGTTCTGGACCAAGACTCTGCTTTAAGTGAGAAAGAGGAGTCTGTCAAGAAAGCATCAAGTGAGAACTCTGATGCAGAAGGGCCTGAGGAAGACACAGAGGAGCTGGAGTTGGCTCTAGAGAGGAAAAAGGTATGTCTGTCATATTTAGTGATAAAATACTTAGGCTAAGGTGTCTTAAGTAGAGCATGATATTGGACCTCCACTTTAATGTATAGTGCTACTTTCAGGCTGAATTGAGAGCGTTGGAAGAAGGAGATGGGAGATCCGGGGGTTCCAGCCCTTGCTCTGAGGCTGGACAAGATACCACAAATACTCGAAGTAGTCTGTTCAAGAAAAAACGCTGGAAAACTGCCTTCCCTGGGATTCCTAGTCCAGACTCGAACAGTAGAGGTTCTGACCTCCCGGAAAGCACAGAGACAGGTATGTGCACTTTGAGATGTGAATTGTAAGTAACTTTTTATCTTATGGTGCCTCTGCTTCTTTCAGCTGTGCCAAAAGTCACTGAGAGTGCTGTGCAAGACGAAGAGAA
Organism: Lythrypnus dalli; assembly: GCA_011763505.2. Classification (NCBI taxonomy): domain Eukaryota; kingdom Metazoa; phylum Chordata; class Actinopteri; order Gobiiformes; family Gobiidae; genus Lythrypnus; species Lythrypnus dalli. Next base: position 3,717,851 of record JAADKR020000002.1, read on the forward strand.
AGAAACAGAGACAGAAAATCCAGAGGAAAGTGATGCTGCAAAACCTTCAACCAAAGAAGAAGTGGAAACACCTGAACTCAAGGTTTGGAAAACCGCATATTTCAAAATATACAGTCAAGTATTCAGATCTATTGGGTTGTATTTTTATGTCGGGTCATTATAGTTTCAGATAGGAGAACTTGCCAACACCTTAACCAGCAAGATGGAGTTTCTAGGGATAAATAAGAAAACTATCTCAAATTTTCAACTTCTTCTTCTGCAAACAGAGGTAAGAAGATACCTGACTATTCATCCAAGTTTGAATATTGAAAATAATTCATCTTGACCGTACAAACTCTCAGTATTTATGTTGGTAAATTATTGGAAATAATTTAGTGAGGTGGTTCCATTTTAGCTCCCAAACTGGCGTTTGTTTTGGTAAATGCTAATTGAACCTTTTCTTCTGTTTTCGCAGACAAGGATTGCTGACTGGAGGGAGGGTGCATTGAATGGGGTGTATCTTCGCCGCAGGCTGCAGGAAGCCGCTGAACACATAAAATATTACGAACTTAACGCCACACCTAAGGGCTGGTCCTGCCACTGGGACAGGTACGCGCTCCTTACCTTTCACACCTTTAAACCCCCACGTCCCCAAGGTCTTACCATGTGACTACCAGCTGCACCACTGCAGAAACTGCAGACTTGACTTGACTTGGGGAGAAGAAATCAGAAATCTGCTTCCAGTATGATGTTGTCCAACAGATATTTGGGCATCTACACTGATTTTGGGACAGCCTGCGCCAATAAGTGCATGAATGAGTGCAGAACAGAGACCTTTAAAGCCTCTTTCACAAGGCATTTGTAGACTATTTAGAAAAAGGGAGGGATCCCCAGTAATGGGAAGGCTGGTTGCGTGGGAGCGCTTTGCATTTCACAGGACTACATCCCAGAAAGCGCAGCACACAGAGTGATACCCTGGAAACCACAAGACTCTTGGAACAAATAAAAGGTGAAGATGGAGCAATGACGGGAAGCAGGTCAGACCATCTCTTTCATGTTCTAATTTGATTGAACAATGTATTTGTGCAGTATGTGAATATTTTCTTGTTTTTTTCATGATTCTGTCTTCTTTCCCTGAGAAGAAATGGTTGTTGAAATAACAGCTGGGGCAGCCATGGTGTGATACTAAATACTTTCAGGCCCTGGGCACTCTTTGCCTTGGTAAAGCAGCCAGTGTTTGACAGCAACAATCACATATTCTACTATCTTTGACCTTGGTGCCAAAGGTTGCTGTTGTACTTTTGTGCATTTGTCTATTCCCATATCCCAGGGTATCATGTCATGAAACCTGTTGTGAGTTCAGTTGCTAAGACCATGTCTTGTTATCTCTGTTGTCCCACTTCTAGAGAGCACAGGCGGTATTTTTATATGAACGAGCGGACAGGGGCCTCACAGTGGGACTTCCCAGCAGAGGAGGACAAGGGAGAGGATGCCAAAGGAGGTCAGTCTACACTGATACCATAATAGGGCTGCACAATATATTGCAAAATTATCCCAATAATAGATGATGCAATATCACACAATATGCACCTTTATATTGCAATATGTGTGAAATTTAGACACAAGTCCAAGGTAACTTCTAAATGTGCACAGTTTTATCCGTTTTTGACTCCTGTACTATTTGCTTTAATGGAAAGAACTATGTTTAATGAATGGTCAAGTCAAATATTGCAGTAATATTGTTATTGCAGTGTTGCAGAATATCACTTTTTTCTCATTGTGCAGCCCCAGATGATGATTATATCTTTACGTAGGGTTTGATGCTGTGTTATAGTCTGTGTGCACTATAAACTGAAGTATTTTGCCTGTGTAGGATCATCTGCTGCGTCCAGCCCGGCTCCATTCTGGACCTCATCCCAACCTCCTCTTCCAAGTAGCCCACCACCTCCACTGTTTAGCAGCTCACCCCCTCCACCACTGCCCCCAGACTCCCCACCGACGCCCCCTCCTCTGCCCGACAGTGACTCTGAGATCATGGAGGTAGAGATGGAGATGGACGACGACGATGACGGGGAACCTCCAGCCCCCGGCACCGAGGAGGACAACAGTCGGCCTCCATTACCACCAGGCCTCAGCAACACAAAGGTTTGCAATAAAAACAAACACAAAACGCTGGTGTGAAGTTTAAAGTACAAGCTTAATGTTTTTGTTTGTTTCACTCCAGATCATAGAGTCAAGTGCCTTTGGAAGAGCTCTAAAACGTAAAGCTGGACAGTCAAATAAAACCGTTATTGGTAGCAGTCCGATCCATTACACTCAGCCTGTTGCAAATGCAGGTATATTTACTTTTCACAGCTCTGTATAATTTGATATATGCCATTTCTAAATATTTACTGTATATACTTTTCCCTCAGCAGCTCCGGTCCTGCCAGTGACTGCTTACTGGGGCGTGGCTCCGGTCTCTGTCCACATGGTGCCTTCTGATCCCCCAATGCCACCGATGCCACCACAGCCTCCACTGCCTCCACCACAGCCCCCCACAGAACCTCCTCCACCCAAACCCACAGAGAAAATAAAAAAGCCCAAAAAGGATAAGGTAAATCATGGCACAGTTAAAGTTTATTTCACAAAGCCTTTAAATGTTTTTTAAAGTTGTGTTTGTGTTTTTCCATATTCTACAGGCAAAGAAAGTTAAAACTAAAATGCCATCTTTGGTGAAAAAGTGGCAAAGCATTCAGAAAGAATTAGATGAGGAAGAGAAAAGCAGTTCAAGTGACGACGACAGAGACCTTCTCAACAAGAAAAGTATAGAGGAGTGGAAGCATCAGCAGCTCAAGACGTATGTTTCTGGTTTTTTCCCTCGAATGTCCTCTCATTATGCGCTTGGATACCTAACAATATATATTTTTTTTTTTTCAGGGGGAAAGCATCAAAAAATGCAAACTTTGAAGCAATTCCAGATAACTGGCGGGATAGAATAAAGAAGAGGAAGATGATGAACAACACGTAACACTCAAACGAACTGCATCTGCCTGTTTAAATCCCATCTCTTTACTTTATACATTTAAATAGGCCATTAAAGCATGGCCATCCTGGTTCAGTGTTCCATTTAGAATTCAATAAAAGTGCCATTGGACTTTTTCAGTAGGCCTACAGTTGTCTCATGACAGTGACACAAATCTCCAGAGGCATTTGTGTAGTTATTTGGGACATTTTTACATCTCTGTACAGTTATATGATGTTGTGATTATGAGCAATGTGATTTAATGTGAGGGGAGTATTCCATGTACATTTTGTATTTAAAATGTTATTAAACGTTTTTTCCACATTCGTCATTTTGATGCTACACCAAATATATCCAGAGAAGACCATTCTGGAGCATCATAAAGACCACCGTGATGGAAAGTAAAGACGCTATGATAACCACTCATAACCGCTGGGTCACTAAAAGATCAAATAAGCACTAATACCAAGGGGTTTTTTAGCCTAAAATGTTCTATAGTGTACAAAACCCATGGATGTGCACTAGTTTCATAGACGAACCCCATCACAATATGGCCGCCAGTACGGTCTCTTGCTGGACCCTGGTTACCATGGTGAGGGCCAGTGTAGAGTTATTCCTATGTTGATACACATGTTACGGTTGCTTGGTAATGCGTGTGGCTTGTGGGCGACGATATTTTGGTTTTCCAGAGCATGTTTATGGAGTCAAACTGAAGCGTAAGTAACATTTTATCCGTATTTACATGTTCTTGATGTGAGATGTTGAATTCTAAATCTTAAAACTGTTTGTTTATTTGTTCTTTGAAGTGATTAGCCGAGATGTAGTTTAGCAAACTGTCCGCGTGAAGCTTAACTAACAACAAGTTATGTGTAAACATTGAACAATAATCTTAAATAAGTTGTTTATTAGGATTTGGCGATATAGTATGACAATGTTAGAGGTATTCTTATTTTGTGTATAGTATGGTAGTGTAGTTGTCCCAATTGTGCATTGTAAACTCGGATATCTCTGGAAATAATAAGGTGCATCTAATTATAAATCACCTGTATTGATTTTTTGTAGCATTTCTGTGGAAGTGAGCACAAAAAGTGACCCTGCAAGTTTTGAATCAAGTGAAAGTGCTGGTCTTCAGAGGAGGTCACACCTGCCATGACCTCGTCTCTGATCAAAAAATGGTGGAACTCAATCCAAACGGAGGGACTGCATCCCAATGACTCCAACTCAGAAGAAGAAGATGAAGGAGACCTGCCAGAGAGCAGAAACTGTGAGAAAGGTACAAAGCTTTTGGCATTTATGTGTGGAGGTCTAACTACTTTATAGAACAATGTGTCAATATTTTAATCTGTAACTTTATAACCTGCACTATTCAGGTGGCTCAACTTGGGCAGGGTCATGTTATATTAAACAAGCTCTTTTGTTGACCACACAATTGCAGTAATCAGTGGAACAGTGGCTGGATAATCTGCCTAATAAAAAAGTAATGCTTATTGTTAATCCTTTAGAATGTGAGGATGAAACATTCAGTACAGCCCTGTGTTAACTGAGAACCATTCTTGGTTGGCTGGGTGGTTTGATTAATCCTTTTTTCTCATTTTAGTTTCCTTAGATCTCAGCCAGACACTGAAGACGAGGCAGCTCATTATAAACTTTGATGGAAACAGGCCTATTTTGAGTCTCCGAGCTCCGTTGGATTTGGTGAACTTCCCATCCGTCTCCTGTCCCCGCTGGCCTGCAGAATGTGAGGTCATTAATGACACCATCCATCATATAGGTACTTCAACATGTTAAAAACCTTATATCCAGGGGGCTGGTTGTATTGCTTAGTTTGCTTATAGACTGGGCCGGCCTTTTTCTACCATGGATTGAATTGAAGTTTAAATATCTCCTTTTTTATTTAAGAGTGGCACCCTCTGCAGCCAGAACCTTTTTACCAGTTCACCGACAGTGAGAGGATACCTTTGCCAGTCGGAGACAAGAAAGGAAAAGTGGTGTACAGTGTTTCTCGTGGTAAATTATATCACATTTTTCATAGTGTCTATTGTCTGTTTTCAAATTTCAGGCAAATGTCATGTGTTTTCTCACTTTTCTCATGTCTCAGGATCGAAGAAGCCGTATTTCACCCGCTCACGTGTCGGAGGAAGCCCTGAAACCGTCAGGACTGCGACCCGTTTGGACAGAAATGAGACGGATGTTGCTCTTGAGTTTGAATCTCGCTTTGAAAGTGGGAACCTCCAGAAGGCCGTCCAAGTGTGAGTTGTTCCAAGTTAAAAAACTGTCAAAACATGTAGTTCACGGGTCTGCAACCTTCAACAGCAAAAGAGCCACTTTGGTCCTTTTCAAACCAAAATGAAAGCCACAAAGAGCTATGAATCTGCGAATAATAATGCAAATATATGTGTAATTGACCCCTGTAATTGATGTTGTTCCTTATCCAATAATGATAGTTAAATGTCCTTTTTGCTCAGGGGCCCGTACGACTACGAGCTGACCCTCTCCTGTGACCTGTACACGCAGAAACATACGCAGTGGTTTTACTTCAGGGTCAGGAACATGAAAGCAGGAGTGACTTATCGCTTCACCATCGTGAACCTGATGAAGAGCAGCAGTCTGTACAGCTGTGGCATGAAACCTCTGTTATATTCAGAGAGAGCAGCAGAAGAACAGGGAGTGGGATGGACACGCACCGGCTCCAGCATCAGGTACTACCGCAACTGCAGTAAGGTGGGTCAAATGTTTATGTTTTTATATTATATACAGGGCAGCTCCAGGGCCTCAAATCATTTAAAAGGCATTCAATATGATCATGCCAAATTTGAGGCCTTAAAAGTCTTACATTTTTAGATAAAGGGACTTGAATGGCTCAAAAGTCTTACATTTCACTAGGACAAACCTGGAGCTGCCCTGTTTTAGTTTTTATATGAGTTGTATATAAATAGGCTCTGAAGCAGTTTCTCTCCTCATGCTTTAAAACCTTTTCTCTCTCCAGTCCACAGATGAAGGCGAGGCCAGACCCCTGCACTGCCTCACGTGGAGCCTGCAGTTCCCTCACAGCTCAGACACTTGTTTCCTGTCTCACTGTTACCCGTACACTTACTCCCGGCTGCAGCACTACCTGCAGGGCGTGACCTCTGACCCTGTAACTGCCTCCTACTGCCAGCTCCGGGTCCTGTGCCACAGCCTCGCCGGGAACGCCGTGTATGTGCTGACAGTGACGTCTCAGGTGGGCGGCGGCCAGGAGGGCGGGGCCAAGAGAGCCGTCGTGGTCACGGCCCGAGTGCATCCGGGAGAAACCAACGGCTCCTGGATGATGGAAGGCTTCCTGGACTTCCTGCTCGGCAACTCGGCGGACGCGCAGCTGCTCAGGGATACGTTCGTTTTTAAGGTGCTTATATTTTTAATTTAAAGAGCAACTCACGCCCCTGTCAGACGCTGGCTCCGCCCCCTCACAAACATTTGAAAGTCGTGCTTCAAGGGGGCGTCAATCAGAAGGACTAATGGAAATTCAAATGCAGTACCCCTTTATCACCTGTAGATGGAGGTACACAGACGGTTTTCAGCACAAAATGACTTTTTTAACAACTATGCACTGAAATGTGAAACTAATGAGTAGGACATGCAGACAAGGCTATTAAGCATTCGTTTATACAGTTTGATTTGGGGGTGAGTTGCTTTTTAAGTTACAGAATAAATTATCTTGGCTTCTAAATTTCCTTTTTTTCCCTTTAAAGATTGTCCCAATGCTGAACCCGGACGGTGTGATTGTGGGGAATTACCGCTGCTCTCTGACCGGCCGCGACTTGAACAGAAACTATAAAACGACGCTCAAGGATGCATTCCCTTGTGTTTGGCACACTCGAAAGATGGTGGAGAAGTAAGACTCAACAAGCTGGCACCCTTCCATATGTATTGTACATTTTCTTTCTTTTTAAAATAATAATCCCTGCAATTATTCCTTATCATTTTAGACTGATGACAGAAACAGATATTGTCCTTTACTGTGATTTTCATGGACACAGCCGTAAAAACAATGTTTTCATGTACGGCTGCAACGCTCGTGGTGACGCTTCAGCAAACTTTTATGAAAGGATATTTCCTCTAATGATGAGTAAAAATGCCAGTAACAAGGTAATAGTCTTCTAAACCATTTGAAGTGCGCTGATTTTGCTTCCTCTCATGACATTTTTAACTTTGATGCTCAGTTTTCTTACAAAAGCTGCAAGTTTCGGGTTCAGAAAAGCAAAGAGGGAACTGGACGTATTGCCATGTGGAACCTTGGGGTTAAAAACAGCTACACCATGGAGGCCACTTTTGGGGGCTCCACTTTAGGCCAGTCTTTTTTAAAACAAATTGTAATCAAAATACATCCAGACTGTGTGTGTTTCTTTTAAAATCCCTTCATTTTGTTGTGTAGGCGACAGAAGAGGGACGCACTTCAGCACTCGAGACCTCAAGTCCCTCGGATTCAACTTCTGTGACACTTTGCTGGACTTCTGTGACCCTGATCCCTCTAAGGTTAAACTCACTCACTTAACAATAAATCAGGGTTTGTCTAATTCTAAACTCAGTCTATTATAACTCCTTTTCTCAGGCCAATTACTGCTTGACAGAGTTAGCAGGACTGTTGAGACAGCAGATGAAAGATTTGAATCGATCGCATATTTCTGTTTCTGACCTTGAAACCAGGTATTTACACCAGTCATGCTTTCTCTATTACATCTATATAAATATCAGTATTAGTTTATTTTACTTAGAATATTTCCCATATTTCCCATTTCCTGTAGCACTAGTGGTTCTAATAGCACTGATTCTGATGGACCCCCGGTGCATCTATTTACTCAGCCAAAGGTAAATACTAGGCTGTAATATCATATTCATAACCATATTCAATCATATTTTAACCAAATACTGTGCACTATAGAGTCAAGGAAAGGAGAAAAAAAAGCAGCGCAAGAGCCGTAAGGAAAGGAACAAGCTGCGTCCAGAGCCACAGCTTCAGAAAAGTGACAGCAAAGATTTGGAAATGGTAAAATCTAAGTATCCAAGATTTCCTTTAGCTCTGAAATGTACCACAGTCTGACTTATTTGCTGTTCTTCAGGAGTCCAGCCCGCAGCCGCAGATTGAGAATACAACTAAAGTCAGGCAGGTTGTCAGAAAGCCAAAAAGTGACCCGGTATGTTGTGTAAGTTATTAAGCTTGTAAAGCAAATTACAGAATAGTGACTCTATTTTCAGTTTGTTTTAACATAACATTTTTGTGTAGGTGAATAAAATGACAAGAAAAGCAGTGATCCCTCCGACTGATACACATCCTGGCGAGATAAGTCAGGTGACTCTTTGGCAGGGATCACAACCATTGATGGTAAGAATAACCCAAAAAGGTGTTTAACTTTGTAAACATTCATGTGATTTTGTATTTGTAACTGTTGTCTATTTTAGGATGACTACCTGGATGATGTAAAATTTGCACATCAAAAGTCAATTTGTCCACGGTTCAAGTCTTATGCAGGTAAAACCTCACACAGTAATCAACTTTGTGGCTAGAAAATTGGTTCTAAATGAATTCTAAAGGAATTTGTTTTTATTTATATTTTTTGTAACAGAAACCAGACCGTGGAAGATGCCGTCACAGTTTTTCCACCTGAGTACAGGTATTCTACCTCAAACTGATTTGGCAAAGTCCACCCGGCAGCATCACCCTGTGCCTACCAGACGTTTCATATCCTACGAGCTCTCCAGAGGTTTGTGATGAAATGAAGTCTGTGGCATTATTCAATATTTATTCTCAATGTCACTGGTTTCAGGTCTGTCTACCATACCAGTACCAGACAGGTGAATATCAAAGTGGTTTGCATTAATACAGTACCTTTAATACGCCTTATGCAATGGACAAAAGCAACACTGTTTTTTCTCTAGGTTTCCAGGAAGCTTGTACCTCAAGATTGTCCCCAGTATTGCAGACAAAAGGCTGCTGACAAGTTTAACGACTGATAATGAAAACATCTATCAGTATTTTGCGCCCAAGAGATCACCCTTTTCCCATGATCATTTGAAAGAGAAACCACAAGACAAGCTGGATGAAGGTAAACTGGAATGAATACACTTCAGCACAACTCTGAGAAAATATCAGATTTTTATTCTCTGCATTATCAAAAGGTTTGTTACAGTTCAAAGATCCACCACACAAATATCGTAAAAATCCTACTTCAGTTTCACAACTGAGAGTGGAATCCTACAAAACTTTTCTTGTCCCTTTGCAGAAGAGCCTTGCATGTGACAAAAGGTAAATCATTATTTGAAATATCATCAGAGTTTTAAGACCAAACACTGTTAGTTCACAAATAAAGTTATCTTCTATGGAAGACACAAGGTTTTCTGTTTCAGACAAAGCAAAAAGACTGAGAAACAAGAAGCTGCATAATGTATTTTCTGTGGAAACTGCTGCTGAGCATCGTCTTTCACAAAAAGCAGCTTTGCTGGCCTTCAGAAACGTGATGAACTAAAAGGCAACTGCGGTTCTTAAAGGTAAAGTTCAATACCTGCCTCTACAGAAGTAAACAATGATTGAAGACCTTCACATTCTGCACCATTGTAAGGCAAATGTATTAAATATGAGATCCATTTGTTTAGTTTTCTTTGATTGCTTTTTTGTATAATGCTACTAATGTAATCCTTACATCAAATACTAGACATTACATCACTGTAAAAAACAATATACAAAAACAGGGAGAATTTAGTTGAATTGTCGAAGATGAAACTGGCTTTGGGTGTATCTGACGAGGTCTCGAAGTGCAATAAAACCAGCCAGAGCCTTCATCCAAAAAGAGATGGAAATAAAGGGAATTAGAAAACATGTATAAAGTAAAAGGAAAATATTACAGGACATACTTCACCTTACCTGTGTCAGTATAAATATGGAAAGAACTATATGGATGCCTCTTTCCAGTGGCTGTATGAGAATAGCTTCATTAAAAAGCTGAAAGAGAATCAAAGGCAACTGGAGCAAAGTACTTAACAGCCAAAAGCCTGCCAACTCTGCGACCTTAAAGAAAAACAAAAAAGCAAATGTCTTGTACAATGATGATGTTTAAAGTGTATTTTGTTAACGCCCCTGTACCTTTTCTTGTAAGTTTCCTGCATAACCCAGATACAGTCTTATGGCTTCAATACAAGTCATTACAATGAGAATAGTGACCAGGATAAACTTGTAGTAATCCGGCAAAGCTGAATACTGGAAAACAAAGAACAGTAAAAACAGTTAGAATATAATTTGGTCTTTTGGGTATTCACATTTTGCAACGTTACCTTCAGATTTAACATGACAATTTCACTGATCCACCAAAATGGGAAGAACCACATGTTAAAATACAGAGACATCTGGAGGTGGAGGCTGGACAGAACACGTTTATCTAAAGAAAAATAGACAAAAGAGCAAATGTGGAGGACAGAATGCCAATATCGGTACAAATATTGCTGTGTGACTGACAATAGTGTTTTTAATGTTGCTATGTGATCCTATCAGTGTGGTAGGGTTAAGCTAGCAATGCTAACAGCTGCATGATGTTTACCTTGTAGCAGAAACGTCTCGTGTTCTTTTAAATTGGTCTGACTTCTGTTCGGATCGAATAAAACATTCCGAGAAAAGTCTTCGAGGCGTTTTCTGAGGTTCTCCGGTAACTCCATGGCTAACTTTCCCTTTTTTACTCAACAACAATAACAACGGACGCGGACATTACGGAACAGCGCCCCGCCCCTTCAATGCGACCCCGTTTCCATGGTTACCTCAACAAACCTTTAAAGTTGCCCGCTCAATGTATTTTCCCTATAGCTGTTAGCATTAGCTGTCACACATCGCAAATTATAAACAAACTACGTAGATGTTTTCAGCTGGTTTCAACCTATCGACCACATTTAGGAGACACCAAAGCCTCCATAGAAATCATTAATGAATATACATCTTGAGATTGTACTTTAAATAAAAAATAGCATTGACAAGTGTTCTCCGAGGTAAATGCTTTTATCCCCATATTAATACTGTAAACTCAAATAAATCAAATCATGTGATTTTTTATTCTGTTTGTGGACAGCTTATGATACAGTTAAAAACCTTTCAAAATGATCAGCCTTAAATTATACTAAATTAACTAGAGAATGCAGCGCCAGCGCCACAGTCAGTGCATGATCACATTTCATAAAATTGAATCAGTTGAGTGGTTAATGTAGGAGTTGTCCATGGTGTTGTAGAACTGCAGGCAGGATTTATACTGCAGGAGTTTCTCCGTCAGAGGGCTGGCACCTATTGTCTTTCCCTGTACACTCAAATCAAGGTACCTACAGAAAATCAAACATTATTTTATGAACACTGAAAGGATCACCTCCATTTTCATAAACTTCTATGCAAAATTAGAAGAACTTTGAAGTAAGCACCTGTGGGATATCCGCCAAAATACAAATGTATTCACTGCCATAAGAATGGCTAAAAGAAAAAAGAACCATTCCAGATTCCCTTCCTGCAGAACATTCGGATAAAAATTACCTGTAAAAGTTAGACACTTTCAGTCATATGACTAGAATATTTCACTTTTTTTCATTGCATAACATACTGTACCTCCTGAAACCAGGTACAGCAGCAGAATCATAAATGTTCCAAGAAAACAGCCCCATCCATAGGACAGGGTGAGGAAGTGCAGGGAGATCCCTCTGATGTGACAGGGAGTCAGCTGGAAGGATATCAGTGAACCTACAGGAGCAATCAAAATGTCAGACACATAAAACAAACCTCTTCCTGTTGGCGAGTATGTGTTTGTGACAAAGCAATGTCTTATACACACATGTAGGTGTCACCAGAGCTTCAGCAATGCCTAGAAGGATGTACTGGGGAGCCAAGTAGTAGCAGGGCATTGAAGAGACCAGCAGGACCTTCCCAGAGAGAGTCTGCTCCACCAGAGGGTACGTCTTTCTCTGAAGTTCAGACAGACCTGCCAACAGCACCGACAGCACGGCAAGAACATGGCCCACAGCTAAAAGGTGAGGATGAATATGGAGGGATAGTAAGAGGGGCTGCACAACAGGGATATGGAAGTCAGTACAAAGGGGGGAAAAGACAGAAGGTTATGGAAGTCAAAGAATAGTAGGTTAATCTGTGAGGAACCGCAAAGAGATACATACTGATGACTTTGACTGGTGCCATAGGTAACTTTCCCATTGCAAGGTAACAAGAGGTCACCAGTTCAATCAGAGGGGCCAAGAACAACAAAGGGATGATGCTGATGACATTCATAATACCAATGGGCAAAAGATGGTCTCTCATATGAAGGTTTGAATTCATAGTTTGTATATAATAACTTGAAGGAATCTGTGGGGGGATAAAAAGTGCTGGTTTTACAAAGTAGGTGCCATAATGTAATAGATATTTAGAAGAATACCCGTCTATTGTGTGTTTGTGTGTGCGTACCTGTGTGATGCAGATTCTGTAGAAGAGCTGAAGACCGTAGAGAGGAAAGAGCCTTGCCAGGACTTTGACATTCTCCACATGTGTTTCACTGTAGCGGCCCCCATTATTCTCTTTTGCTCGGTCCAGCCAGGATGTGACTTCCCCACTGATGTGACGATAATGTACGCAGCACATCCTCAAGGAGTTCAGGAACACTCCCAGAGTAGTAAGCAGCGATCCTCCTATGACAAGGACACATAACGTGGATAAAAGCTAACAAGTTCAGCATTAATATGAGCTTTTATGTATAAAATATCATGCTTTTGTGTGTATAAATACGGTACCTTTCTTTGGCTTGTAGGTGAGTTTGTTGCGCACCATGTGTATGGCAATGAGAGCCAATAACACGGAAGTGAATGGGATGAGAAATCCTAGGTTTCTGGCCACAGACTGTTGAATGTAAGCTATGCCAAGAAAAACTATAGTGGAATTCAGATTGACCAACCAGTAGAACCTGTTCATCACAAAACACAAAATGATTCTTCTGAAAGCATTTAAATTTAATAATAAGCAAGTAAGTGAAATTGTGGGCATGCACTTACCAATTGAAAAAGGACAGAAGCTGGTGCTGGTTGTAGCTCTGCAGACTGTAGGCTCCCATAGGACAGAGAATGGCCCTAATGCCCCCAATGCCCAAAGATGCAGCCAAAAGTCCAGTGTAAAAGAGGATCTGCTGCTCCCGAGGCTCCAGCTGGTGAGTGATGTGGTGATTGTCTATGTAAAAATCTTCAAATGGAAATGCAACCACTGGAAGCATGGCAGTACCTTGTGGAAAAGGATTATGGTAGACGCATAAACCTTACATTTTTACACATAGACTTTTTGACATTGTACAGTGTGGGGATAGACTTACCAAAGAAGTGAAAGAATGCACAGAGATAGAGCACTTTTGTTCTTCCTAAGCATGTTTCAGCAATCCACCCGACTAGGACTGGGGTCAGGGTGCTGGCTCCAACAAAGACCAGGTTGATGGTTGCAGCCAGGTAGTTGTCATAGCCCAACTTCACAATGCAGAACAGAATCATGTTGCACACGATCCCAAAAAACGTGAATCTCTCGCACAATTCTACAAGCAGCACACAGATGATCACTTGAAGCTTCCTGCGGGACTTCCCTGATGCCTTGAGGTCAGGGGGTGTTGCCTTGGAGAGCTTGCACAGAGTTCTCTTGCTTTCAGACAGTTTCCGATGGTCTCGTGCCATATCAGTTGCAGCTCAGCTTGTTGATTTTGTTCAGTCAGTCCAAATACAAGCTTGAATGAAAAAGCTCCTGGATCCTCAGCTTCTCAGTGCAGGGCTGAGTGGTCCCACACCTTCTGTATGTGCAGACCTCCTTCACTGGTGCTGGCTCATGGGATCACAGCAGATCACACACACCCACATCCAGTAAAGCATGTGCTGTTTATCACTTTGTACTTGTCTAGTCATTGTGGCTCAGGACTTAGCAGAGATTTCATGGAGCTGAGACAATTACAGCTGACTGATAGGTCTGTCAATCATAATTACGAGAGCATATATGCATTTGATTTGGAGCAGACAGTGATATATATTTTAGCTTGTTAGATTCAAGCCATTTTCAATAACTTTCATTGGGCTATTGCATCCTGATTTTGGCCTTGTTGACATGTTATAATGCAGTTGCAGGAAAGAAAAGAATAATGCGTTATGTTTCTGATTCAGATGACAAACACTCTCTGAATGTGTCACTTAAGTGTGAACTCCCTGAATCCGCAAACTCCCTGTGGGCTCATTTCAGCCGGGCTGCTGCCGGTTATTAGAGCTTTAATGTTAAATGAGTGTGAGGCTGAGGGCACTCCCAAACTGGATTCAACTGGGTCAGAAGTACTAGATTATCTAAGCGTGATTACAACATACTTTATTCAGATAAAGTGCATTACACCAGACCCTGAGCGGGTAATATACAGTAAAACCATGTTGTGGGTTCTGCTGTTCATGTTGTACAGTGTTAACATTTGCATCAAATCATAACCACAACATTTTATTTAGTTTTAGTCACTAAAAATATCAATGAAGCACTAATGTCAAAGGTTGTATTCGTCTGAAAAGTTCCATTGTGTACCTTTACGTTTATACACTTAACAAGATGTTGCAGAGCAGATGGGAATGAAGGGGGGATCAAGAATTGTTTATTAAGGATGGATGGATGCGCTGCTTGCAGAAAGCGTGGAAACAGCGCCATGGTAACCGCTTGGGGGCGTGGCCTGCCGTGCTAATGTTGTTAGCACTTAGCAGCTGCGAAAACTCCAAAAAGTGAGCGTGTAGTTCTCCCGTATTATCACTCAAAGCAGACGCGTGGTAAGATTGATCATTGTCACATATACCATTGTTTGACTTTTATTTGGAAGCTTGTGCGTTCTTTTTTGTTTTGTTTTTTTATCCAGCGTTACTTGCAAGGATAGTAGCTAAAGCGGCTAAGCTAGCTAACTAACTGTGGATTGCTAAAAGTTGCTAACCTTAGCGCCTGGGCTAACGGAAGTAACGCAAGTGCTTTGGGCATAGTAAATAGTTAATAACATATAACGACATAAACTTACTACAAAATTCATTGGGAGATAACTACTTTTGGTCAAATCGTGTGTATTGTATCTCCCAGAGCCAGGATAATGTCGAGGCGTCCTGCTCATGCTCCGAACGGGTTCAGCTCAACTCCAATAAAGAAGTCTTCATCTCGAGTCAAAGGCATCCAAAAACCAGCTCCCTTGGATTTGGATGTTGGAGTCCTTTCCGACGATGAGGATACGTTCTCTCTCCTGTCCCCCATCTTCCATAATAGTTTTGACAGCGAAGAAAACTTGAGTCAATTTAGTGGACAGTCCCCACCAAAGGAGAGATATATACACATGTTATCAGAGAGGTACCTACTTAGTTAAGTAATCAGTAACTTTATACTTCAATGAGGTAATCTAATTCCCTGAATGTATTTAATTGTTTATTTTATTGTACTTTAAAGATGTGAGCTGCCAAAATCACAATCAGACCAGATGCTGATTCAGGCTGCACCACAAATAATAACACCTCATCTCAGTGCATGGGAACAGTGGCTTCTAAATAAAGCCAAAGAGGATCAGATAAAGTCTGAAAAGAAAGCAGAGGAGGTAAGATGTTTTCATACTATGTACTTTTTCTTACTTTGTTTAATCATACCACATTTACTTATAATAACCCTGGCAAGAATGTTGATTTCGCAAGAACAGCAATCACAAGATACATCACTGATGATTATTATCTTGTCTTTTAGGAGCGATTAATTTTGGAAAAGAAAAAACAAGAAGAAAAGGAGCATGAGCAGAAGGTTGTCATGGTCAATCAAAAGATTCAGGAATGGCTAAAGATTAAAAAAGAACAGGTAAGTTAATACTAAATTAGGTTTGAAAACACAAATGTAACATGGTGAATGCTGTCTGTTATTGTGTTTTTGTGCCATTCCACAGGAGAAGCAGGAACAACATTTAAAGCAAAGCAAAGAACAAGAAGCTCTGAATGCACAAATGGAAAAGCAGAGAGAGATTGAACTGAAAGCACAAGAAAAGTATAAAGAGTGGCTCCAAAAGAAAAATCAAGAAAAGGCAGAAAAACAAAAGAAACAAAAAGTAACAGTTCTTTTTACTTAAATTAAAAGCAAGATATTGTGAATGCATTGATAATAACGAAATATTTCTGGGGTGATAGGAGGAAGCTGCATTAAAAGAAGATCAAGAAAGGGAACGACGCAGGAAGGCAGAGAAGAAGTTCAAGGAATGGCTTCATCAGGCCAATACAAAAAACATCGCAAATGAAAAATCAAGTCTTCCAAGTAAAGATTCTCTTAATATCTGTCTCTTGCAAGTATTTTTGAAGTAATCAATGTAAGCTGTAAACTATTTGTTTTCTCCAGGTTCCCATGGAACGTCTTACCCATCACCCAGCTTTTACAACCCCATTCCTTGGAAGCCAATTCCCATTCCACCTTCTGAAACTGCAATTGAGGCGAGTGTCAAAAAGGCACAGAGTCGACCAAAAGGACAATGCAGCCACAGTTCTGTCTCGAGGAAACAACATTCAGCTCCGTCACGACAGAGGAGATGACTCTGCTCTCTTCAAGGAATATAAAGCCATCACTGATGGACGTACAGACAAATACTTTATTCATCTCGAAGGAAATTGTGCAGCAGTCCGTTGCTCCCATTCATATAAGTTCAAATACAGAGTCAATAGAGTCAGCAATATTCAGGACATTGGCGTGAAGGACAAACGAGTTCTTCGGTCTCTCAGTGGAGCACCTGAAGGAGAGAAATCTGGAGCTCAAGCAGCTTCTCTTCTGGTGGTTCTGATTGGACAGGATCATAACCTTGCACTAGATTCTGCTTTATGTGATATTTTTGTAACTTTTATTGTTATTTTTGACCAAAACTGGAATTTCATTTAGGTCTGTTAGTCATGATTAGTCGTTTAAAAAACCCCCAAAACAACTTGTTTCTAGTGGCTTGTTTTTTCATATGAAATTGTCAATTTCTACTGTGTAACTTCAAGGCAGCCTTAAACGATGAGTTTTGGTATATGTTTTGTATAAGATAACTTAAATATACCTTTCACACTTGCTTACTGGTAGTAGTAGACATGTTTTGGCCATTTCATTCTATGTTTGTGTAGTGTAATATTTCACCTGTACAATACTAAATAAGTAAGACATGATTTTGCAAAATGAAAAAATATTCACAATGCACACTGCCAATTTGTCACACTCCTGTCTGACAAGTTGCCTGCTCTGTGTGGTCAAATGAGTGTTTTTCAACTTTTGCATTGCCTCGTAGCATTAGTCAACCAAACCAAGATCTCTTATATGTAAGTGATCATAATCCTGGCTCACAAGCGCACAACAGACGGTGGCTGGTGGTCACGGCCAAAGATAGAGCTGAGTCTGGCCTGGTCCAGAGACTGTCACACTCACTCATTGTTAAGTGTGTCCAGCTGTGCCTCGTTCTGCTGTGGGCTGAGATGACGACAAGCACAAGTGGGGGAGTGCAGAGGAGGGAACAAACAAGCCTGATGCACATTCTGGAGACCATTTCTGTGCAACATCTCACTCTGGCCCTGGAAATCAAAGCATAAAGGTAACATTTTATCTCTTTATTCACTTAACATGTGTGTAAAAGTGGTTTATTTTTGTTTCTATAGTTGCATGCTGTTCACAAGTACTGTAAAGAATGTAAGAGGTCAACTAATAATGAGTCCTCATCTCTCTGTGGTCCAAAGGGCGATTGGTTCTCAAGTGTTTACCTTCATGAGTGATAAGAAAGTGGGAGGTTTGCTTCAAGGTTTTGTATTATTTTATACTGAAACCCCTTACTCTATTGTCTTTTCTAAATTATATTGTATATTTTCCAAAGCAACTGACGTTTCAGGCCTGTATTCTCTTTTCCCACTTCTTCTAGGTTTCCAATAAATGGTTAATTTCACATAATATCCCAAGATGCAGTGGTGCAGGTGGGCAGGCAGCTGGAGAGCACACAGACAGGTAGTGGGTCATGCCTTTACTTTTGCAGAATGAAAGAGTTTGCTCCAGTTACAGCAGAGTGCAGCCAATGCCAGGGTCTAAAGGGCAAAACTATAACACTACTAACTGCAGAAATACACACGGAAGTCCAATGAAAAGTAGCAATGGCAAGGATCAGATATTTGTGCTTTGCCAGTTTTACTTTCTTTTCTACTTGCTTCAGAAGTTTTTCTACTTTTGATTACTTTTGCCTATAGCTGGAGCACAACTACTTTTATCATTTGAACAAAAATGTGCTGAGAAGGATGTTGACAGCTTTACATATAGATTTTTTTTTATTTGCACAAGTTGCTCAGGTCAGTGCTTCAAGGCTGAATGTGTTTAGTTGACATTTTCTCTTTTCACTATGCAGTCTGCCGAGCTGGACCTTGAGGACTCTTTTGATTTCCTCTTTAAAATCATCCTGGTCGGAGATTCCAATGTTGGGAAAACCTGTGTGGTGCAAAGCTTCAAGTCTGGAATATTTATTGAGAAGCAGCACAACACTATTGGAGTTGACTTCACTGTACGCACTCTGGACATTGATGGAAAAAAAGTCAAGGTATGGGGTACAGATATATCTCTTTTTCCATTTTGTGTATTTGTATGAGAGTTTATAAAATGCTAATGGAATTTAAATAGCTATTTACTTTGTGAATGTGTGTCAAAGGTCAGATATTCTGTATTATTCAGGCAATAGCTTCCATTCATTCGGGAATCACAACATTCTATAGAGCCCTTCAGTTTGAGAATGAGGAGGTGGGAAGCTCAGAATTCAATAGTGGTCTCTGTCAAAAAGCTTTTTTTTCTTAGAATAATAATACCAGCTCTTTCTCACAATAAAATGTTAGTTTTTGAGGTTATTATAGTGTAGAATTATGAAACTTTTTGTAAAAAGTGGAATCTTTTGTGATGTGTGCCAATTCAACAAGATGCCTGAGGGCCACTAAAAACTGGTCTTGCACATTGGAGACCCCTGTATTTTAAAAAAATATATAGAAAAGGGGGCCCATGTGAACCCTTCTTGTCTCAGGCCCAAATAATGACAAATAATATTGATCCAGTTCAACATTTGTCATTTTCTTTTCAGAGAGTGCTTTCAAAATCTGCTTTCCACCCATAGAGTTGCATTGGAAAAAATGGTCAATGTTGTACAGCCCTCATTTCTATACAAAATTAATCACATTTCGCATGTGTTGATTGCAGTTGCAGGTGTGGGACACGGCTGGTCAGGAGCGTTTCCGGACCATCACTCAGAGTTACTACCGCAGTGCACACGGAGCCATGGTCGCCTATGACATCACACAGAGCGCTACATTTCAGTCAGTCGCTGACTGGATCAGGGAAGTGGAGCAACACGGAGCTGCCAGTATAATACTCATTCTCATAGGTTTGTAGTAGAGTCAAACATTGGTCATTTCAACAAACCTCATTTATGTTTAACTATGCTTTGTTCTTTCTAATGGCAGGAAACAAGTCTGACCTCCACGCCAAGAGACAGGTGTTGTTTGAAGATGCTTGCACACTTGCAGAGAAACATGGGATTCTGGCTGCCCTGGAAACATCTGCCAAAGAGGCTCAGAACATCGAGGCCGCCTTCATGCTCATGGCCCGGGAGCTGATGGCCAGGAACGGCATGACAATCATAGATGAGATGTCTCTGGAGGTTCCTCAGTTCTCATTGGACAGCTCTCATCCGGTCCATGACTCACTGGTTCCAGACAAGACCTGTCAATGCTGAGGGCATGGCTTATTCTGCATGGAACTGAAATACTTCCACCTTTTACATTTGAAGGACTGTAAGTTGCACATTTATCTATGGGTTTGGATTTATATCTGGTGTGTGGAACTGTT
>JAADKR020000002.1:4548271-4565622 GCA_011763505.2 Lythrypnus dalli
CGTGTTTAAACCAAATGGGTCAAGCATTAGCCAATAAAGCGGAAGTGATAATGGTATTTCTGGGGCAAAAGTGTCCGACGGAAGATTGTATATAGTAGAAAGGGAAAAGGTGTGATGGAGTTTTCTGGAGTCTTGGGGCTGTTTATGGCACTGCACACGATTTACAGTCGAGTTTTGAAGTAGAAGAAGAGGCAGTGTGTTATAGTTCTAAACGAAGTAAGCTTTTAATATGAATGGGAAACTTTTCTATAAACATTAGGTTAAAAATGGGACTGCATGGATCTACATTTGACCTATATTCAACTAGTTCTAAGGCTAAACAAGAAAAAAACATAAGCATGAATGAAAGTGTTTCCAATTACAATTTATAAAGTACAAAATTGCAATGACGCATATAACGCTGAAGAAGTCCAAGTACCAGTAAGCTGGAATCTGGAATATTCTCAGGATAAAAATAAAAAACAAAATAACAAAATAACAAGTGCAACAAGAATCCCAGGCATGTCACAATATCATTTATTTTTTGGAGAATACTTGCTAATAACCTGTGTTTGAAAGGATTAGACAGTTAATTAAGATAATTAATTGTCTAATCCTTTCAAACACTGGTGCTACTATTCTCAAAAAAATAAAAAATAAAAATCAAATCTGTCTGAAATTAAACCTGGTTACAATTAAACATAATGACCAAGATAAAACGGCATGTAAAAATTAGATTAGCCAACGTATAGGTCAAACCGACGCGATATATTCTGAGGACTAGTACTGAGCCTAACATATATCTTGTATTTGTCATTTATTGAACAATAAATTGACATAGTAATAATCACCAACATTTTCCTTTTTGATCATCAATGGTTGGACTAAAATAATCCTGTTTTACCGGTCATGAAAAAGCCATTATTGTGAGATAAAGTTGATCAGGCTCTGGCTCATCTCTTGATTACAACAGCTTTGATTGACCATTCATTGATAACACTCCAGTTCTATATAAAGCCCTGTGATTGGTCGACCCATTTGCGCCGAGCGTGTTCTAGCGTGGCTCCATCAATTACCTCGGATTAGGGCCCGCTTTTCGATCACAAAGTGCGGCTGATCCTTTTGATGTTTCACACAAACGCGAACAAAAAAAAAAATGGCAGAAGATTTGTCCTTCTTCCATTTCCGCCCAGAGAAGACTGGAAAACCCTAAGTCTGAGAATCGCCTTTTCTTCGGGATAAGAGGATCTCTATGGATACACTGGCCCCGCCCCCTTCCTCCACACACACGCACACACACTCAGCCACATTTGCATTTCTGACATTCTTACGTACGGAACTTATGTACGCTGTGTAATTGTACAAAACGAGAGCCTCATTTAGAGATTGATAGCTTTCATCTTAACCCGCCGTAATGAATGTCTCATCAAAGCGTGAAATACGGCTTGATTGGTGCAATATTTTGTCTGAAGTCGCTTTAATCCTTTAAGGTGCATTTGCATGTCTAAAACACACACTTTTGTCATTTCGTATTTATTGCTACTGTATGTAAAATTGTCTTTTTTTCATGATTATTTCATAAGCAATAAAACCAGTTGGCAATGAAAATAAAGTTACTCTCTCCTATTTCCAAAACTGATGCAACTGATGCACACATTTCTCAAGAACAGGAAGCACACTATTGGACTCTATTGCAGAAGACTGGACATACTTTTCATTTTCATTCATTTTCAACACTATGAA
Source organism: Lythrypnus dalli (assembly GCA_011763505.2). NCBI lineage: Eukaryota > Metazoa > Chordata > Actinopteri > Gobiiformes > Gobiidae > Lythrypnus > Lythrypnus dalli. The sequence goes on from JAADKR020000002.1 coordinate 4,549,994, forward strand.
GCAAAAAATAAAATGAACAGAAATAGATGGGATGGGACAAACAGACAGATGGGATTAAAACATAAAAATCCCTTTGACACTAGTGATTGATAAACCTTTGATACACTCACTGGACAAATGAATCAAAGTTTACTGTGTAAACCTTACAATAACTCTCAAGCAGTCACATAAAACCTTTTGAAAGCCCATCACTCTTCTCTGGTCACACCATTTTTCACCCTGTAAATGTCAGATTTTATCTTGCTTCAACAAATTTGTAAAACAATTCTGAAGCAGAATGGAGAATTTTCAAACGCAGGAGCCTCCTTGACTTCTAGGCTATATTGAGTTTTCCAGCGACAAGTTTTGATATCAAAGTTCATATTGTGTTAAAAGGAATGCATTGTTTTGTGAATTGATTCCCAATAAATAAATACTGCAGTGTTTAGGGGAATGTATGCTCGGTTTCATATTCTGGTGTTGAGAAAAACTATTGATTTATCAATTGATGCAAGAACTTTAGATGTATTTTAGCTTTCAAATAAGGAATGGCTTGTCCACATACTGTTTTTTGTGTTTTTACATGCATTTTAAGGCAACCTCGGTTCAGCTCTACTTGTCGTTCCATTTAGGATTTTTTAAGTGCACCCTTTAAAAATGTAACCCTAAAATAAACCGAGTCTTGCAACCATTTCTCTCTGTCCTTATCTGCACTCATGTTCTTCCACTTTACAATTACAACAGTCTGTGATTTTTATGCACGGCTTCACATTTTGCAAAGACCGACGTCAAGGTTCCTTCTTTAAAACTGAAATGATCTGGAAAAAAAAAAAAACTTGGAAATGCGGGGATTGGGTTCAAAAGAGGGGCAATCGCGCTTAATTCATGAAGAGATAAGAAAATCACCTGGCAGCAATTTCTACCTCCAATGACCCGCATGTTAACGCCCATTTGCCTTTGAACACACCTTGATCTCCCTCTGATCCGACTTGTCCACAATACAATGAGCACATCCCCATTCTGCCTCTTTTGGTTTTGCCCAAAGGAACACCTCACATTCCCCGTGACCTCTTTGTAAACCTGAAATCTGCATTACGGCACAGGAATAATAGCTCGGGTCTGTTTGTGCCTTAAAGCGAGGGGAGGAAATTATGCAACGTGATGGCCAGGGCATGAGAGGGCATTTACGGGAATAAAAGAAACACCTCGAGATGAAGCTAATGAGCGCAGAAAAGAGTCCCGTATTCGCTTTTATGCTCAGATTAGTGCCATGCAAATTAGAAGAAGGCAAAAAAGGGGGAGGGAAGAAAAAAAGAGTCAGTGTGCGCCAGTTTCCGTAGGGGTCCCACCTGTTTTCTGAATCACACATGGGCCATTTTAACCTGTCGACAAAGCACAGAAGATGGAATCCATGTCTGTATAAGAGGAACAAAAGCTGATGCAAATCCTGCCAGCGACGCCAATTACAGGGAACGGTTCCTCATTACCTGCAGGAGCTGGAAACAAGAAATAAGACGTCTTTTTAGGATCAAGAAAAGGTCAGAGTTCAGCGTGTCGCAATAACATCAAACCTATAAAAATGCAACGTCTTCTCATGAAAAAAGCAAGGATCCACAGCTCATGAATATTACAATGAGCTGGATGTGGGTCATTAATATGGCACTGTTGTTACACAAGAGCCCAATTAGCAGTCAACATCACGCATGGAACATTCCAGATCCGTTACTATACATAAACACTCCATCACAGAGGAACACACAGGAGCAGGCCAACGCAAGACATGAAACCTCAGGTAGCATACAAAGCATATCAAGGTCTTTTCTATAGATAGCACTGCAGGAAGGTTGCAGTAATCTTTATTTGACATATCAATTTATGTGCATGACCCACTTGCAAGGCAATTGTTATCTAATGCAATAAACAGTCATCCTGTATACATTAAAGGATTTCCTTTGTGATTTATATATGACTGAGGACTGATTGAGGGCATGAGGCAGAAAACTATGAAATATGTTTGTTTGGGTTGCCATAAACTGCATATGAGGACAACAGTACAATTTCACTAGACATGAACACATGCCATTCCTCCTATGAAAGTTAAAAACACCCAGAGTTCAGATACTAAGTCTTTCCTCACCCGCTTTGATATGTTTCTCAAAACTGAAATGACATTTGCAAAACAGCTCACACAAATTCTTAAACATGATTCCATCTTCCCAAAATGAGATATGATCTCTGCAAAATGATGTTTCACATCAGAAACACTTAAATCATTCTTCAAAAGTTTTTTATCAAAACCCTCAAACTCACTCAAACTAACTCATTTCACATCAGCAAGTCAAAACTGTGAGTCCAGCACTGCTTTAGTTTTGCAGTTATATTCGATTCGAGGTAAATGTTGAGATAGATTTGCAACTCAAAGGAGAAACTAAGAAGAAAAAAATGCAGTATGCAGAATAAAACAGCCTCACACAACACACACTTATCCAGTCCACATGAACACATAATGCAGCTTCTAAACTCAGTGAGAGATGTGGTGCAGCCAAATACTGAGGAGTCTGGCACGAGCTGCAGGAGGCTGACCACACCCCCAGCTCCTCCCCCTTCCTCTCCCCCCTCCTCCCTCCTCTCCCTCTCCCATCAGGCATGATTGGCTACCTCTCTAATTCCCCCACTGACGCCTCAGATCCATCATTTTCATTCTGTGTTTTTACTCCTTGGAAAAAGTGAGCAAAAAAAAAAAAAAAAAATACCTGCTGGCTTATGTCCAGGCGAATGTTTGTCATTGAGGGCAAACTCTGAACAGCTGTTGCGTCAAAGATTATTAATTTGACTTATTTAGCGCTGTATGTTTCTGCTTTAGCTTGTCCTCACTTTGACCTTGTCTCTCGATGGCATTTCAATAAGACATTTTAACTTTAAGCCTGACCTTTCAATGCTGTGATTGAACACAGTGGATGTTACACATGACTGCTTTGAATAAAAGGGAGTGAGTTAGAAAGAAACGGCTTATGATGTAAAATTGAAATAGCACAATAATATGTGGCCAGGGTAACACATTCACAACACATTACTTCAAGTGTCTTGCCCAAGGACACGTGAGGAAAGCAGGACAATTAGAGGGACACAATCACTCGAACCTGACAGAGCACTCACAGACGCTGATGAAGAGGTGAAAGCATCAGCACAAGGTGAAAATTAAGCACAATAAAAGTAGAGTGCCTCAGATTGTGGCGTTTTCAATTTGAAAATAGCCAAGTGCAAAAGACTTCTTAATAATTTGTTTTCTTTTTCAACAACATTACTTTTACAGCTATTTAATTTGATGCAAGAAGGTATTTTAATGTCTGACCATATTTAAACTGGTTGCACTTTTCTCTACAGCACTGTGGTAGCATGGAAACACAGCACAGAAATATTATGATTACTACAGAAGACACATTTTACAGATATGCTTCCATATTATTACGTGCATTTTTCCATATTATGACAAGAATGTGCAATGTTTTCTTGTCATTTCCAGTCTTAGGGTTTAGGGTTATAAGTTATATTACAGTAAAATAAAGTAGATGTGTATCTTGTTTTCATTTGATTACAACTTACTTTGCATTTACTTATATACTTATGTATTGTTTTAATTATGTATACTCATGTATCGTTTTTTTCCAGACTTCTGTATTGTTTTATTCCAGATCTACTACGGTGCCATACAGTAAAGTGCTATACCTATAATCTGGACTAAAGGAGTGTGATACTATCTACTTTTCTGTATAACTCACAGCCCTGAATGTGCATCCACCTTGATCAGTGGATATTAAACATAATTATTTTCTCCAAAATCCTTGTCTCTATTCCCCTGGCTCCGCAGAGACAGGGACTGACAGCGTTTGTCAGGAGTCTTGACCCAGAAGAACAGCCTGGTACAGTGGCACACTTCACACAGACACGTTGGATCAGATCAAGTGGAAGTCCATAGTTGTCAGAGTAGGGCAGTGCTGCCTACATGCAGGTGCCAGGATGAGTGACACTTTAGGGTCAGAGTCTAACGAGGATCGGATCGGCCGAGACGTCGGACAAGACGACTGTCCACAGCGGCCACAGGCAAAACAAGCACATCTTATACATGAGGAAAAGAGACACAACACAATGTCTGTCTGGACTCACTGTGCTGCTGTTTTAGAAATGCATGGCTTACACAAAGGAAGTGTGTGTCGATGAGAGCTTAGTAAAAGGTGTAAACATGTTGATACATATAATATTGCTGAAATTTAAATGACTAAAATGCATAAAACCATTCATTATTAAAGAGTGACATTTTAATTGAAGGTTTTTTTGTCCCTCTTGAGTATTTATAGAAGCTTGCTTTTTTCTGCATGTATTCCCACTTAAACTGCTGCTGTCATAACATGCTGTGTGTAATCAAAATATACATAAAATACGCAATTAATCTGTGATGTTGAAGTGTGTTTAAATAAAACTCTGTCCCTCCAGTCTCTCCCCTCTCGCTGCTGAGTGTCTGTGAGAGTGGCCTGCAGTGAGTGGGCTCTTGACTGATGACCAGGCTCCCACTGAGAAGCAGAGCTGCCCACCATCTGACCAGGTTTACAAGAGAAGGAGCAGATCCTCAGACAGATTGTGCAGTTCAACCTAAATGTCCACATGGAGACAGTCTGCTCCCCTGGGTGCACCGACACTGGGAGACAAGGCTGCCGCTCCGTTTGTGTCTGAGCGAAAATATAACAAGCATAATACAGCAATTTATAATGTCATATTTAGTTTAATAACATCTAAAAGCAATACATTTAATCTTAAATGTTTTGACAATCATTGTATTTCAAAATTTGTCATAATGTGCATGATATGAAGCAATATCTCTATTTTATATTTTCTTCAGTATTTTACATTTTTAGACCAAGGATAAATAAGGGAGATGGTAAACAAGTCTCAGCTGTATCCAGTGTGTATAACATGCAATTTATTTTGGGCAGTAACAGCAGTACTGCACACACCAGGAACATTAAAAATAATAGCAAAAACAAACAGTAAAAACATAATGAACTACATCAACCAGCTGTAAAAAATACAATAAATCTAATTTAAATGTATTATTTATCCTTAGACATATTTATAATTTCAGTGCATGAAGAGTATTTCTACTCACTGCCCATTTTCACAAGCAGCAATTATTCTTCCTTGAGTTCCTTGTGAGTCATATTTAAAAGGTGCATTGTTTCTGCTCAGTGGGACATTATTTCATTTCCGAAATCCCAACGTCTTAAAATGCATAGACTTCTTGAGCAGCAATTCATTTATTTAATTCCTGTATGATTTGCTCAGACAGTTAAGAAGATTTCCAGCTTTCTACTCAGGCCAAAATGCAAATTAGATTATTTTTCAGGGTTTGCAAGAAGGACTAACCAAAAACTAAACTAAAGTCACTTGGTTGACCTTCATGGAAGAAGATTAACCAAAACAACAACACAAAGGAAACATGTTGCTCTGATTCATGAAATTAGCACTCTTTGTCAGCATCATCTTTCATACCTGCCAACAACTTTTCCAAGTGCCTTTTCCCATCCCCGTCACTTGCACTGACTTGACCTCGCGGTGAAAGTGCTGAATCTGTTTTAAGTATATGCTAATGCATGCCCCGCTGGTTTTCAAACAGGGTCAGGCCAAGATACACTCCTGCACTGCACTCTGTTTCTATCACAGCCAGAAGTAAACGGAATACATTTTCCTCCTCCTTTCACTTGACTCTTTTAACAGCGCAAAGCTTTACAATATAACAGTATAAGTAACTGTAGTGGTAAATCGACTTCTAATTTTAATACAAATGCTTAGGTTATGAATATGATATCAATAGCTTGTTCCAGTTCTGTGGACTTCCTCTTGTGTTTGTTTTTAGACTGGCCAACAGGAGATATTTTGGGCAAAAGAAAGCAGATATTATAAATGCTTTACCTTGTTTGCAAAAGTGAGCATTACTTAAGCTCTGCCACTTTTTCCCTGCGGATACGGCTCTCCAATTTGTTCTGGACAAAAGACAATATGAAAGGAATGTTTTGTTATCCACAAGGAGAAGCACAAGAAGGTCAAGTATCTGTTACAGCTACAGGCTATTTTCTTTTCATCTCCAAAGCACAGCCAAGTTAAAAGGTAAAAGCAATGAAAGCACATGTTAAGATGACTGGAAGATGCTCTTTGGTATTCTATTCTAAGCACAAATTCACAAAGGCAGCCTTACAAAAAAATGTGCTTCCTGATTTTTTCTGATCATCAAGCCAATTTTTATCACACAAGGACATTCCCAGTAAATACAAAAGCAGCTTCCAAATGATTTTTACATTTAGTAAGGATGAAAATATCTAAACCTGTGAAAAAAATGAATGGCTACAAAGTGATTAGCTGTGATTAATCAGCTTTTCTGAAAAACACAATCCCCATAATCCAGTTTCATTGGCCACACCCAAGTCTAATTACAAAGTTTGTTGAATCAATAAATTGTCACCGTCAAACTGTCAGACCAGATAAAGTGGATACTAAATCTCATAAGAAAACACATTATGCCACAAAATGACCCCAAGAGTCATTGACGTGGCCCATTACCTACAAAATATGTCTTCTCAAAACCCCTCAAATATGGAGGTAAAATGATGTATGTTTACTGTGTCTAAAATTGTTGCCAGTAAACAGCATAAAGCCAAATGAATTAAGCACTTACACCTCAATCACGCTGATCAGGCACTTGAGAAAATATGAGAAATATTGCTCAGGGGTCTTAACAGAAAATATTTGGGAAGCACTGCCTTAACAAATCTTAACAGTCACTTTGAAACTGTATATTCTATTTGCTGTGAATGTATTTGAAAAGGTAATTTTAACTCTCCATTTAGGAGTTCATCAGTTTATGCAAGACAGCAATATTGCAAGCTTCAACGTTGAAGTGAACGTATTTCATAATGAGTCTTGGGGAAAATGTTTGAACTAAGAAAAAAACAAACAAACAAAAACTACTGAAAAGAAATGAATTACCAGCTAAGAAAATCAATGTGTTTTGAGTGAGCTGGAGAAATCATGCACGGTAATGCAAATGTGTGGAATGAAGCAAAAGTTTGTGATGAGTGAATAATATTAGGTTAAAGAATCAAAAACTTATTTTTACAAAAGCATGGCCTTAATTTTCTTGGTAGACAAACGACAAAACAAATGCAGACTTTAGATGCTGCCTTCCCTTGCGGTCAGAGCCTGGATGTTATGAGGCAGACTGACCCAGAAGCTCTGCAGATGGTGGTTCGTGTCCATAGACAACCCATTTTAGCAAGCGGCTTATGAGCTGCCTGGAGATGTACAAGTCAAGGCTTTGTTGCTAAGCGACCATTCAAAAAAAAAAAAAAACAGTCAAAAAGACATCTCTCCCAGTCCAAATGTGTCCTTTCTTCCCATTTTTACTTTGGAGTATTTCAGGAGTGAGCCGGTTGTACCTCGCAACAACACTCGAGATGCACTATGTCTCCTCTTCAAGCCCTTTTCTCCCTTATTGTCTCTTTGCTCAGTGAGTCCCACCTCCAGAGGGCACACTTTGGATAAATACAGTCAGGCAGCGAGAGATAGCATGCCCCTCTCTGCCAGCCCATTAACCTTTTAAATTAGCAGCAGGAATTAATGCGGTTCAGGGTCCCTAGTATCACTTTACGCAGACACTGGCCCACGATGGCCGGGAGGTGTGGGGGGAAGGACTACGTAAAGAATACCGTCTTCTCCCACCAAGTGTCTGCACACAGGGAGGAATTTGTTTTTAAAGTGCATAGCCAGTCTGTCAAGTGAGCTGTTACTAATAGGGCCATCACGTCAGTCCTTTTACCCCGGGTGCTGTGACTGCCAGTTTTAGCAGCATCTGACATTCTGCTGAGGTCAAGGAAAAAATAAATAAATTAAAGTAAAGATGCATCAGGAAGCAGGAAGGAAGGAAGGAAGTTGAAGAGACGGCAGAGTGAGCAACTGGCAAGGTAATGTGTAATGTTACAAGCCCGGAATTCAGGTCAGTGATTTTAGATTTACAATATGTCAAGCTAAAACAAAAGTAGAGGTTATGGTTCATTGATTTAAACTGAGTAGTATTACACTTCATCCATGCAGTTTTGAGTAATCTTTGAAAAGTCCATTTTGGTTTTTTTCTGTTTCTTTTTCTATGGATGTGCTGCTTCATTTTGTACTTCCCGATTAACCCTATATCACTGTTAAAACCTTAAACTGTTCTCTACATGTTTAAAGCCCATTTTCGAAGATTGTATTGGGTTTGAAGCCATTTAATACCATCTAAAGGCACACAATTATTAATATTTTTTCTCCAGTATATTGCATATGCAGTGATTTGTGATGAAAAGTATGTGTCATTAAAAAGCATGATTTTGACAAAATACAAAGTTAGAACAGTTTAAGCCTTTGCTCCCACTTTCATTACTGTACACAAAAAATGCCTTAGATTTTCCACAATGTATCCAATCACTTCCAATGCTTGTTTACACTCAACATAACTCATGTTACCAAATACAAATACAAAAACAGTGTTATTTAATGTACAGTAAGCCAGTTTGCCCACACATCCATTCCTACCCTTCCCTATTGCACAGAGCCACTCAAAGCTCCCGACGACCGTACCCTTTCCGCAGAAGGAGAAAGGCATTTGAGTGAATAAGCAATGCACCCTGGCCTCTGGAATGACAGAATGGCACTTTTATGATGTCCTCCAGATTATTCCCAGAGATGGATGGGCCGAGGCCGGGAACGCCGATTGATTAATCCATCGACTTGGGGAATGCGCCGGGGTCGTCTGGGCTGCTCAGCTGTTCCTTTCCCTGGACACGGCGTCCAGACAGACAAGCTCCGGCGGATGACTAATGGCTAAGAGCGGCTCGCACAGATAGTGACCGTGTCCGTCCAAATATGTTGTTCCTGAAGACGCTCTCGTTGATAGAGTGGAATAGATTATGTGAGTTTGAGGTTTTGGACGATCATTCAAAGAAGCCGTAGTGGGGGGGACATGGCACTGCACTGTCACGAGGGGGACAGCACTGACGGGACGCGTGAAGAAAGTGGTGTGTAAGACATTAGTCATCGATGGGTTGAGTGGGACGGCTCATTCACATCCAACAACAAGCAACCAGAAAAATGAAATATCCAGCAATAGGTTATATTTACTGTGAAGATGCACACAAATTATGCATTTCAGTCTACTCTTGGACGTGTTTTCAAGGACGGGGTTGACAAACTAATCTATTTCATGCACAGATAAATGTTAATGTAAAGCAGAACATATATGGAGTTCTGTTTTGCTTAATTTGTGCATATTGCAGTAATCCAGCTGGTACTTTTCTTCCTTCCTTAAAGGAAAAAAATCCTGCACTCCTGTTTACTGTACATCATAGGAAGAAATCTATGAAGCTCCTCTGCATTTTAGGAATATCTACAGCAAACTTTTCAAACAATTTCCAAAGTTTTATAATTGGTCAACTGCTCTATTTACGTACATTACATAGATCCACATTTGTTTGACTTTTCTATTATTTCAAGTTATACTGCAAAAAGGCTAAGGTGTGAAGTAGTTGTAAAAGCCTGAAGAAAGTAAAATATGGGAACTTTAAGATGAAGTGATGCCAAACCCAAGATATATCCAGGGAAATATTACAAACACAATGACCACGACTTAGTCCTGTCCCACCTTTGCTGCATTAGAATTAAACTGGAACAGTGCAAAGCGTATCAATCCCTTAGCTCTGCAATCTTACCCATAACTTCTTACCAATTATAATTTATTTTTTATGTCACTAAGGAGGCACTTTTCCAACCTTATCTCCCATCCAAAGTACTAAAGGTGACTTTCGTTAGCCCTGTACCCCTGCATGTATGTATAATTAAGCAGCACATTACTAACCTCATGTTAGAGAGTAGCATAAGTGCAACCCCCATGAGCTTCCCCTGACATTAGTGACATTAAGAAACTGTGACAAGACACTGTAAAAAGGTCTCGATATACTGTATCTGGAGTCTAACATCCTGCAGTTCCTTCCTGCAAGGCCAAATTATTCAGTTGGGTCAGAAGTGTAAGCTTTTATATGAATAAACTATTGACCTTTTTATCCACTGCACCGACTATGGCTTCACATACCTTAGCTTTTCTTTTTCTATGGTAGCTTGAACAAGTTTTTTCCAAGCCTTTCCTGTGCAGTAAGTACAAAGACTGTGTTTTAGAGTCAATATTATTCTGGATAAGTAGTTATTGAGTCAGCTACAGTATATAGGTCTTAACAGGGAACATTCGGGGCACAAGGTATACTGACATCTATGACTGAACCGAGCATCATTCAAACCGAGAAGTGATAACGAATAATACATACAGTATGAATAAAATGCATGTCTTTCAGCTGAAGAATTCTCAAGGCAAAACTGAAAAAGGCAAGGAACTCCGGTATGCATTACAGTGCCAAACTCTCACCTCAACTTTCTGTTTATAATGCAGTTTCTCAGTGGCCAGCCCTCAGGTTATTCTCTAAAACTTTCTTGGCCTTTGTTTCAAATCAAAGAAGCACCCGAATAACTTTTGCACCTGTGTTTTTGTCTGGCTCACTGACTCATGCTTCAGACCTCCGGCGTCGCACTGCTAGTTCCCCGCACAAAGGCCGAGAGACTAGATAAAGGATCACTAGGACTGTTCTCCGTTCCATTGAATGAAACCCCTCGGGATACGTTTTACCCTGGAGATGAAAAACGTACAGGCCGGCTCTATTATTGATACAAGTCTGCGCTGGTGAAAGAACTGAATGCTAATGGTGTCCTAAGCCGGGCTTTACACAAAGATTAATCCGATTTGAGAAATGAACATTTTATTACACGCCACAAAGTGCTGTCCCTGATCTGAACTGAGTCGGTTGGGAATGACAAAAGTGGAGAAGAGATATAGAGTCTGTCACCTCGCGAGACCCCAGCACCTCATCGCAGCAATGCCCTTTTCCAGCTGACAACTTCATTAATTTCCCGACATGGCTTTTCTGGATGATTCTCAGTAGATACGTCCGACAACAATGGCTGGCAAAAATATAGACAGTTGCCTGGTGTTTGAAAAGTTGGGGAGTATAGGGCTACAGAAAGGTCCCATTGGTGGATGTGGTACACCTGCTCCAAGCCACTGCAGGGGAATACAAATGGGATGCACCAGGGAGAACACTCTTGTCCATCAAATGCATTGGAGTTTGGAGTCCACTGGCCAGACTTCACAAAGTACAATCGTCCATATGGAAAAGGTTGTGTCCGAACATAGAGGTGGAACAGTCCCTGGGCGTTTCACAATGAATCACCCTGCACCACTCGCCAACAAACAATTGCAATCATGGGAATATGTAGGGAAGATCTATCATGGCAAACGGGAACATAAAAAAGAGAGGTTTAATTTGTCTCCAGAAGGTGACGTGACTCCATCACAGCCACAGGAATGAAGGATGCCATCATTTTCACTACTACAGGTGAGGAAGGTGATTTATATTTGATTTTTCTACCGCTAAGAGTGTCAGCGGCTTCTATTTATGTTTGCACCACCAAGACCAGTACAGAAACTGCATGGCAGATATGTATTTTTGAAGACGTTGGACTGGCACTGACTTCAAAGCCTATGATGACAGCTTTGCATTAACTTTTGCAACCAAGAAAAAAGTGCCTAAATGTTGCAGATCTGTAGAGTTCAAAGATTCTCTGAAGAAACAGCAATCCCCTGGACTTTCGATCTCTCATGTTAACATTTCGAATAAAGTGTGTTTCTTGTGCATCTAAACATAGCCAGTAAACTCTAATTAATGGAAATCCAAATATTATCCACACACTTTTACTTTCAGATTGCGTGGGAACAAATTTAGCATTTCAGATAATGTCAGTAAGGTCCTTTTCATTACTCCTTGTTTTATTCATGTATTTTTACAAATGGTATTCCTAACTATAGCAACAAATAGAGCCATTAAAATGCAAAGTAGAAAAGAAAATACATAAAAATGAGTAAGTATGGTCTAAGGCCTGTTTGTTGAGGGAACTCTAGAACAGATTTGACACTCCTGTGTGCAGTGACCTAAACATCTGCTGCTGCAACAATTTTCTTAAATAATGATAACTTTTATCAACCCATACAGTGTATCTGACTGGATTTAATTCAAAGTAATCATCTATAATTCACATAAATACATACACACACAGACATGGCTGGATTGCTTCCAAACACACTGACTTTTTTGTGTAAAATCCTTTCATCGTTGCACACAAGGCAATGCAGTGCAAAAGGAGCACATTTCCATTTCAGCACCACATCCAAAGGACAGCTCCCTTTAAGGCTCCAGCTCCAAAGTGCAGTTGTAGGACTTTATATATTAAAAAAAGCACACACACAAACCACTGTCTAACACTGGGGAGGCCTGGGATGGCAATGGCATACGTGATTTCTGAATTTGCTGCATACATATTTCATACTTTACGTGAATTATTCCTGAAGCATGAGTACCTATGTGTAGCTGATTTAAAGATTTAGGCTGAGGGCAAGTACGTGCTTTCAGTCTCTCCAGCACTGACTGTGGGAAGTCTCATTCGTGAAGGATGTGCACCCACATTTGGAGAGGAATAAATGACAAACTGTCTCTCTCTGAAAAGCCTGATGATGCTCGCGCTCTCAAGGGCGCGCATCAAAGACGAGCACAGCCACACGAGAGCGCGCATCCATTCTTTAACATTAAAACGCGTGCGTGATGTGATGGCTTTGGTCTCGATGCCACGGGACAATGCGGATGAACCCCAAGAGCAACATGTGCAGTATTCCCCATTTAGACGACTGTGATTGGACCAAAATGAAAAGCTCTTCCCAGATTCCGCAATAAGTCTACAGAAAAGCACGAGAGTGGGATTCTAAGACATTATAACACTAACTTACTTGTTCAGGGAGACAGCGACGTGCGCAGGATCAGGGCTTTTAAGACGGAGAACGATGCCTCTCTTCTCTCTCTCTCTCTTCCTCTCTCTCTCCTCCCCAAAAAACTGCATTGAAAAAAAAGAAGAGGAAAAAAAGACATCCGCAATTCTCAGGCAATTTTGCAGAATCCGTGCCGATAGTTTCTCATCAGACACATCGTTTCTTTCTGTTTTCTCTCCTCACTCTCTCTCTCGTTCACGCAGTATTTAATCCACACATCAGTCCTTGGATGGCAGGCTAATAACTCTCACAGATCATAACGCATTCCAGCTTTTCACGGCAGCAGCCCCCCAAGTGCCAAAAAAAAAAAAAAAAACTCTCCAAAAACCCGACGAGGCTTCGAGTATAAGCAGGGTTTTCAAGTGGAATGCAGCGTCCTATTCGAGTAGAAAAAGCCGCAAATAATAGTCTGTGCGGGGAAACTTGACAGGAGAGCACACGCACATCATGACAGCGAGCAGGTCTTTGTAGTGTGCAACTTTTTCCTCCATTTCATCAGTAATGGAATACCACGTCACAGGGAAGTCTATGCGTAAAACCCCAGCTCTTTGATCCTAAAAGTCGCTTTGCCCGGAATAAAGTTGTCAGTCTTTGTCTCCTCCCGTCCATGCAATGTGAAAAAAACGTCGGAGGAGTCGGACAATCCACCTCGTATCCCCCAAGAAGCTTCAAATCAAAGCCAGATTCGCGTTTTCCCCAGTATGGATCTCTCTCCAGTCCGTCTAGTTCAGCCCCTCATCACTTGCGCGCTCCATATGCGGGCTGTGCGTTATCCAGCCTTGATGCGGAGGTAAAGCTCTCCTCTTTCCCCGGCAAAGACTGCAAAAGGAGCTGCGATTTACCTTCCTCCCTGGTCCGCAGTGTGCTTTAAAGCCGCTCCGACAGAAAAATCACCCTCTCCTTGTGCCAAAACGCGCGGACAGCATCCTCCGGCGCGCGTTACAGAGCAGCTCCTTGCGCGCTCCAGACACTCGCAGGCTCCAGCAGCAGCAGAGGACGGGCACTGAATTGATAAGTGCACGAAGGGACCATCATGTAGGTTACCTCCCACTGACAAGCACCTCTTCTGGAGTCAGACCCTGGTCCGTCAGTCACTGCAGCAGGACAAGGAGCAGCCTATCCACAGCCTATCCACATCCAACCCGACCTTTTCTCTTTCCTCCCTTCTTTTCAACTTCTATCCAAAAAGCTCCACCAGCATCATATTAAGGGTGGATTTTTCTTTCCCCCCTTTATCCATTGGTCAGTTTTATTAATAGCCAGAGAAAGCAAATGGGAATCTTTGCCAAGGAGCGCGCGTCTGTGCATCCAGTGTGAGATTTTAGAGAGAGATTCCTCCTCTCCTCCCATGCGAGTATAGGACACGACTGCCACCTACCGACTGCCCCCCTCGCTTCTCTCCTCATGCAGGACCAGAGCAGGACCAGGAGCATGGAGGAATAACGCCGTGTGATGGTGGCCTCGGGCTGATTGTCGCGCAGGAGCAATGTCCCGTGACGCACCGTGTTTCATTTGGATAGAGGATAGAGACAAAGTGCAGATTAAAAGGCTCAGGGGCGCAGTATGAGAGATAGGTGCGCCCTCTTGTTTTATAGGGATGAACAGTAAACACTATGCCCTGACAATGGATAGTGGGTAAAAGTGGAAGGGCAATGTCCAAATAAAACAAAAAACTAGTAACTTGATGAGTTTATGACTGAACAGCGTATAGGAATGGTAAAGTGAATTGCAACATAGAAATCATGGCACAATAACCAGCAGTGTAGTCCAGTTAAAATGGTTATTTTAGCATTGTGCATACATTTTATGGTTTAAAATATATATTTCAATGAATGCATTTTGAAAGGTAGTGCTCGGCTACTGTCAATAATGCACTAAATATGTTCCTAATGACTGGTTTTGTGTATCTTATAATGTGCATTTAATGTTGTGTGTACCAGCCCAGGGACGGCAAATGGAAGTTATCATTTGACTAACTCTGGTACAAAGCATATTATCTTTACTATTAATGCTTTTTGCACATGGTCCCTGTGATATAAACTAATAAACAAACAAACAAGACGGGCATTTTTAAGCCTGATTTAGCAATGTGTAAACATATTTCATGTTATGGCTTTGAAGGAGGTACAGTCAACACCAAAGCTCTCAATTACAATTCACTATATAGACTTTTAGCCCTCCCCTGAGGCAACATAACTCCCATCCAATCAGTGACAACCTGCTAATAGCACCCAAAGGACTGTTGCCACTCACCCAAAAAGAAGGTCAATAAAGGCAAAGCTCTGCAGTGGCTCAAGACTCCAACTCGAGCGGAAAAGACCAAGGATTATGTGCTTTCAACATGCTTTTGTGCCATATACTTTTAAATAGCATGTACATTGTGCTCTTGATTAAAGTGTTGAGCTAAAGGAACATTAGGTTATATTGTGCTCTTATTTTCTTTTTAACACTTCAGTGAACACTTCAAACTAAGAGCATCTGTATCTGTTTGGACATTACTTGCATCATAGCGCTTTTTTGCTTTTTTCCCCCCCTACTATTATTCTGAATGTTTTGACAACTTCAAAATTCAGTTATTTTTTGCATTTGAGGGTTCCTTTAAGCCCTGGCTAAGATTGATTTATAACTTTATTGTGTGTTGGCTGAAGTT
>JAADKR020000002.1:5847611-5860759 GCA_011763505.2 Lythrypnus dalli
TATAGACCTGGGGTGGGCACTCCTGGTCCTCAAGGGCCACAATCCAGCAGGTTTTAGATGTTTCCCCTCTCCAACACACCTGATTCAGATGATCACCTCATCAAGCTCTGCAGATCCTCATTATGATCATCTGAGTCAGGTGTGTTGGAGAAGGGAAACATCTAAAACCTGCTGGATTGTGGTGCCCACCCCTGCTATAGACTATATACACATTCGAATCATTATTTCATATAATGTGTATTTGCAGATGACTGTAGACTGCATAAACACATTTGATTCATTATTTCACATAGTGTTTCCTGTGGTTTCTCTTCTGTGTCCCATATTTGCACAGTCGACAGGAGAGAACATGTGATCTGCTCAATGACTTACTAAACCCTGGAGATCTTTGTCCCCTGTGTTTCCGGCTCATATCTGGCTCATAACATCAACATTATCTCCTCCCCCTCATTTACCTGCCTTTGTTAAACATTGCTTCATTTCTAACAAACCACTATTATTTTTATTAGACTCTGTGGAATGCACACTGTCAGAAAGTGTAGTAAGTGAAGGATCGAAGTTACTGAGGTGCAGCAGATGACTGTGAAATGAGTTAATCTTTACTTATTACACGCTGAGTTTATGGTCACTGAGATTCTTTGAACATCTTTGAGCAGCCTCATTAAACACACAAACAATCCAAGTAAATATTCAATTTCCGAGTATAAGGCACACAATGAGTGGGTCTAATTTCATACTAAAGTAAATTAAAATAGTTTTTTCTGTGCAAACATAATGGACAGGGTTAGGGTTTGGGTTATCTACAATGATTTTACAGCAAAAAAGCGCCATTAAAGCCCCTTAACATAAAACAAGGCAGTGTTTTCTAATGGAAGACCAGGGTGACAGTGTTATTCTCTCATTCAGGTTCTGGGGCTGCTGCACTGGGCCCTGATCGCCGGCACGGCCTCCATCGTTTACCACGTGGCTCCTGCCTATGGATGGATCATGTTTGTGGCCGTGACCTCGTGGCTCTTCACCCTCATCCTGTTCTTCATCATCCTCTTCAGTGTCCAGAGGAAGCTCCCGTCCGTGCCCTGGACTCTTGTGGTAAGAATATATCTGTTTCTGTTACATACACCCCCCTCTTCTTCTCCCTTCCCATCACCCAAAAAAAATAAAATAAATTTAAATAAGGAGGTTTGATTGGTGTTTTTGTGTCCTCAGGTGATGATATATTTTGCTGTGGTCACGGTGCTGTATCTCACGGCCTTTATCGCCAACGCAGCCTCTGTTTACGGAGGAACTTTCTACAATCACTTTGCAGCTGCATCAGTAAGATCTTCTTTGTATACATCTTTCTACAACATAATGCAAGCATGTTATTAAGCAGGAGTTTGCTCTGTTTCAGTTTTTTGCAGCTGTGGTGACCGTGGCCTATGGAGCCAGTGCTTTCTTTGCATATTTGGACTGGAAAGGAGACGGAGGGAACGCTGCCACCAACACAGTCCCCACATAAGGACAGTCCACACTCCAGAAATACTTCAGAAATACTCCAGAAATACTCCATCTCCGTCAGAAATACTCCATCTCTGTCAGAAAGGCTCCATCTTCAGACTGTGGAGGAATAATCCATGTTTGTGTCTGACTGCCCCTGAATGCAACTCAGACCTTTAACTTACTTTGTCACTGTTTACACATTCACGTCTGTATAGCTTACTACAATTACTCAAGAGTTTGAAGGAATTATTTAATTGTTGAAATTATGACTATTTTTATGCGTGTACTCATATTCCCATTTATAAAGAATTTATACAATTGTATTTGTTGGTATTGGTGAGATGTTATGTCTTTTAATAAATGTTGAACATGTATTTTACTAACCAAATTATATATTTAATTTTCAGTCACATTTACATTCAAGTACATTGCAATTACCACATTTAAGTACCAAAAATATTACATATACACATGTACATTTATCAGGCATAATTTAATTTTACTTTAGTCTAAAATATTACTTGTGGAAACAAATTCTTCTTTGCATACATTAAGGGAATGCTTGTGACAAAACATACACAGAATTTAAATATATTTGCAAATTATTGGATTGTTATTGGATTATTTTCACTTAGTGCAGAAGGTTGAGGGATCTGTTCAGAATGGAAATATGTAAACCCTCTGTAATACTACAATCGGTTGAACACAAGTATTTAGATGCTACAAAATCTTCTGCCGACATTTAAGGATCATTTCTTCAACAAAAAAAAAACATTGAATGACAATATCGAGCAGCGTTGTACAATTTAGTAGGCAATACAGTACATTAAGACAAATTAAAATGTCACTGAGATTTACTGGGTTCAAAGTATTTTGGATGTGAAGCTGTCAGAGATGTTATCACCAGTCCTTGGCTCAAGTCCAAACCTCTGCCCTCCTTTTCCTATAAACATAAATATCATTAATAACTGACCTTCTCTCAGGCTACAGTGATGAATCATCTTGTTTTCTTACAGCTCTGTATTCCAGAAACATCTCCTTGAAGGCCATGAAGTCCGTGAACGAGAGTAACATGTCAAAGATGTCGGATGGAACCTCCTCTTTATGTTGCCTGTGAAGTACATACATTAAAATGAATAATTATCAGTGACTGCTATATCTGTGTGTGCAAGAGAAACTCCAAAACATCAAGTCAAAATGCAGGGGTGAATGGCATCTTACTTCAGAAGCTGTATGAAGGTATTCATGTTAAAGTCTGGTATTCTCTCCTTGAGCTGCGTTTCTAGGTGTTTCTCCAGCAGGTTGACCTTTGAAAAGAGATAATTAAATACAGAGAATGCAATGACAACTTCACTGCACAGAACTCAACTTACATATTCATTGAAAATTGGAGTATAGGTGAGTTTATTTTCATCAGAGTCATCGAACTCAAAGTAATATTTCTCCATGAAGCTTTGTTGAAGCTGTTGAAACTCATCCTCTGAAAGGCAAAGAGGCACTTCAACAAATAAAACACTTTCAAGTGAAATTATGGCAGTAACTAGTCTTACCTATAATAATGTCCTCTATGCAACCAATGGCAGCATCAAAAGCAGCTTCTGCATCTGAAGACCTTCAGGCAATGGAGTTAAATTACACATTTAAGGTAATGTCATTATACAGCAAATTAGTTTATGATCCAAGACAGACAAGAGGTGTTCAGCTGCTTCATCTGCTTTGACCAACTAACATGTTATGTTATATTGTATTATAATTGAAAGAAAAAGGAAAAACAGCAGGCTATTACCTTGAAATGGCAAGATTCTCTTCGTCCATGTTAATAATTTCTACAATGTTGTTCGCCGTGCTACGAATACCTGAAAAAAAATCGTTTTCATTACATCAAAACATGTGAATGCATTTGTCATGTAGCAAGTTAAATGCTAAATGTTCTTAATAGTCAAGCATCAAGAATCTTTAGCATGCACGGTTAGCATGGAAAGCTAGCAAAGACTTTATCAGAAAGTGCGATCGCCGGAAACTCAAGTTTGATTTACTCTTTGCGATTCTGTCGCCAATAAATAATATATTGAGATCTTACTTCGTTCCTCGATATCCATATTTTCCAAAAGAAACCTGTGTATTAAAGTGAAAAGGTAAAACAATTCAGGAAATGTAAATAGCGAATGTAGTTTCCGGTAGCATCGGTTTCCAAGGTTACCGTGACCCTCTGTATAAAAGGTCCGGCTGAAACAACATCGGAACCATGTGCACATGGTTCCGATGCACAGAAAATACTAATGACCAGTGAGTTACAAATCCTTTATCGTGACTACACAGTATTTATTTTAGTAAAAAGATCACACACAAACAACCAAGTACTTTCATAAGGTTAAAAACAACTGCTCGACTGCCTGCCAAAAAAAGTATGAAAGTTAAGTTCATGTTTTAGGCTTCTCTCGAATGTTAATTTAAACAATTACAATTAATTTCCCCCCAAATTATTTTCCAACCAATGAGTTGACTGTCTTGGGTATTTTCTGGTGCTCGACTGCTGCCCCCTGCTGGATGAATGAGAGAGTGTTTTATCATAGTGTTTTACCTTATGGTGAAGTTTGTGACACATTTTCAGATCAATTGTACTCAAAAGAAATATAAACATATAGTGAAAGCTCTCCCAATTTCCCTTTTAGCCATAATTAAACAATATATAGTGTATTTGTGTAAATTGGATTGGATTGGATTGCCTCTCTGATGACGTCACTGAAGACGCCAGCCAAGTTTAAATCACGCACGTGCACCGGAGCTCTAACCTCCCGTTAACGGTTCTGGTGAAGCCGCCATGATCTCGTCGTCTGAGTCGCTGCTGAGGTACGACCCGCCGGTGCAGGTCACGGAGAAACCCGGGGCCACGGCTCCAAAGGGCTCCACGCAGCCCCAGAACACCGCTCCTGCGCCCCCTCTTCCGGGGAACTGCCTCCACTCTTTCCTTCCTCCAAGAGAATGGACGGAGGGAGCCCAGATGTGGGTGCAGAAGGTCTCCACAGCTGCTGCTACTCGAGCAGATGTGGTCCTGCTGAGTGAGAAACTGGACAGAATGCTGCGGGAGAAGGAGGCCAAGCCCACGGGCATCTGCCGGAGACGCCGAGAGATCTACTCCCAGTGCCTGGACGAGCTGATCCGGCAAGTGAGCATCAACTGCGAGGAGAGGGGCTCCGTCCTGGTGAAGGTGCGAGAGGAGCTCAACATGACCCTCACGGCCTTCCAGAGTCTGTGGGAGAGCAGCGTGGCCTTTGGCCTGAGGAAGGCCCTGCTGTCAGAGCAGAGGGACGTCCTCCTGGAGGAGACAAACAAGGAGCTGGAGAAGGAGAAGCAGGACCTCCTCAAGCAGGTCAACGTGGAGAAGGCCAACTGTGAGGAGATCGAGCAGAGGGAAGAGAAGAGGCGTGCAGCCCTGGAGAAACACTTCCAAGAGGAGATGATCATCCTCAAGACGGCCAACCAGCAGCTCAAGGACCAACTGGAATCCATCATTAGATCCAACTATCCAGGATCGAAACAAGAAAAACAGGACTAAAACAAGGAATTAAAGACTAAATCAGAACCAAAACAAGGCGTAAGACATATTCATTACCAAAACAAGGCATAAAAGACACCATCCGGACCGAAACAAGGCACAAAAGACAAAAGCAGGACCAAAACAAGGCATAAAAGACAAAAGCAGGACCAAAACAAGGCGTAAGACATAATCATTACCAAAACAAGGCACAAAAGACAGCATCAGGACCAAACTATATTTAGGAGCCCGTCCTGTGTCCTTAGGGTATAGGTCTCGTCTGGTCCTCATACTACGGTAAGTCCTAAGGGATATCCTTAAATAAATGAGCATTAAAGTGTCGAGGAGTCTGTCTCACATGAACATATTTTATATTTATTAGAAATATCACAATCAAAAACAACATTTCTGAATTAAATCACATCTTTGGAATATCACATGTGTAGATATTTTAAATACAACTCCAAATTTCTCCTCATCCATTTTTGAGATAATTTAGTTCAATTTAACAGCATGTTTAAGGTGCTCCAGAATTTCAAGTAATCAGTAAACAATGAAGTTTTTTTTTCTTTGTTTTTATGAATGACACAATCTTTAAAGATCATTGTAATGTTGGGTATTACACAAACCCAATTCATGCAAAGTTTGCAGCACGCGCTCAAACAGTTGAACAGTTTAATGATTTAGCAACTCTTTAATATGCCCTGATCAGTTTAATGGATAAACTCCCTCAAAGGTTGCACAGGCAGAAAACGCCATAATAGCTGACATTTAGGTGCATTAAAACAAATAAAATCAAGCAAGACCATCCATTCATAAACTTGGTCCCACAGACTTGGATACTGGATATACTTGTGCGAAACTACAGGTTTTCTCCTGTTGGTCCGTGAACTCGGCACTTAATTCTCTTTTCTTTAATCACACTCATATTTTACTGCCAAATGAGATACAACATGATTCACTTTAACGTATCACATTTAATAAACAAGACCTGAAACATCACTGTGAATTAACATCTTATTTTAGGAAAGCAGTGACCATCATTTCATAAAAAACAAATCACATCTTCTGGATTCCAAACCACTTTAACAAAAGAAGCAGATGTGTTTCAGAACAAACAAACCTTAAGACATAGTTCTTTCCAAAAGGCCCCGGCTTCTGGGCAAAACAAAATGCAATGTTTACTTTTCGAAAAGCCAAATTGAGTGATTGAATATGAATGTCTTTATGTATTTTCTTCTTTTTGGTTAGAGATTTCTGATCAGAAACTAGACACTAGATGTGAACAGTCAGTCTATTTTGAAATGATTTTGTACATTTCTATTTCTAATACAGTCATAGATTGTGGAGTAATTTGACTACTTCTTTGCTTATGTAAACAGTAACATCATTATTTTTTAACATTCTGCCACTTTTAGTGGTCGTCAAACTAACAAGAAACAGTTCCTATTAATTTGGTCTGATGAAAGGGCAATCTAGTGCTTACAATGACAATCACCAGGTGGATACAATGATTGGTACTGCTACCTCAACACGCCACAGATCTGAATATTGACACCATAAAATGTAAAAGATGGGACACACCGATTTCTGTACCTTGACTTGAATACTGCACAAAAGGCTCTTTACAGCCCTTACTAGTGTGAAAAAGTATCAGCCTTGATTGAAATAAATCTTATGTTATAAAGGACTGCTTAGTTCTGCAGATGGAGCCTTTGACATGTTCTGCACTTTTATTGACAGAAAGCTCTGTTGTGTCGGCTGAGTACCTGCAGCAGGACTTCAGGACAAAAATATGAAGAATGAGGCAAAGCCTGGAGATCCATTTCAGGTCTGATTTCCCTCCTCATCTCCTGCCTTTTCTCTTCTGATCCCTCTAGAACATCTCTGATAAGCCAAACCCTGCAGCATCACAGCGTCGAGGCGTCCCTCCGAGCCGAGCCGGGAAGTGGAGGTCAGTGGAGAATTCTGGGAGTTCTCTGTCCCTCCATGATGATGGTGAGATGCCAACAGTGTCAGGACACATGTGCAATCAGTCTGACACGAGTCTGAATGTCCTGGCGGCATAAGGGGCATGTCTCTAACTGTAAGGCACACTCCATGCACATACCACTGTGGAGAAATAGAACAGTTAAACTGTTATCTCCTGGTCTTTCATATGAAGTGAGTTTGAACATAATGTTTCACATACCCATGTCCACACGGTCGCAGTTCTGTGTCAGCCATCACATCACAACACAGCGTGCAGCAGTTATCCCGAATGCTAACCTGTTTTAATAAGGCTAGTCGCCGGTGTCTGCGAAAGAAAACACAAATGTATATAAGGTATACAAGGATATATAATACAATATATTTGCAAACAATACTGGCTCATTCACACTGTACCTGGGCAAAATAATCTTTTCACTAGGCAGCAAAGAAGCAAAGTCATTAAATGTGCTGAACTTGACTGAAGGAGGATGGCGGAAAGGTTTGGCCCCAAAGTTAAATTCACACTGTTGGTATGACATAAAGCTCGCCGCCGCAAAGAACCCAGACCTGACACAAAAGAAAATGTTACAATCTGCTCAATCAAGCTTTCCAAGAAAGCGTGATTGAAATGCTGTTAACCTACGTTGCAGATGAAAAGACTTGTTTTTCTGGTGGAAGCTGGTGTCCATTTAAGTAAAAGATCATTTGCTTTTTGCTGAGGTCCAACAGGAAGCCGATAGCATCTCCTGAACAACAACACATTATAGAGTTATACACTCTGCAGATAAACCCATATTTTTATGATCTATGAACCTCAAAAGGCCCAAAAAATTACCTTCTTTCCAGCAAGGATGTGAATGAGGTTTACTCCGAGCGTTATACCAGATGAGCTGCCTGCAGCCATCGTATGCACATGAATATTCATCATCTCCTATTCCATAGCCCTCCTGCAACACACACTTACGTTAGAATATTTCTGAGAAGTCTCAAAATACAGTCATCAACACAAAGCCGTACATGGTTGAGGAACTTGCTGTCCTTCGTAGCCCATCCGATCTGCATGACACCTGATGTAATGACGGTTACTTCATAATACCAGACGCCTGAATCTACACAGAACGTACAGCGGACACTCTCGAAAGAGGAAGCATCACATCGAGCCTGTAAACAGTAAAAAGGTTACAAGGGTGCATTCTGAACAACAGATTTTGGTTAAAAAATATAGACATTTTTACCTCCAACCCAGTGGGAGAGATCTTTAGATACTCGCTAACGTCGTTGCTATTAAGCATGGCATTGATATTTGTAAGATTTACTTTTTCATATGTGAACTGACGCCCATCTTTCAAAACTGAAGAGTGAAAACATTTGTAAATGAAATGGGACTGGTCACAAATATGAACATTACAGAATAAACCTACACTCACACAAGTTGTCCAGGCTCCACTGGGCACAGAATCCAACCTGCCTCTTCAGGTAATCTGGATGTTCTGACCAGGACTCCAGAGCAGCAAGTTGAGCACTGATACTCGACTCAGACACAGTCAGTTTATTCTCACCTGGTCAAAGAAAAAGAACAAACACATCATCAATCATATATCCCTTTAACCTACTTTTTGCATTATGATAATAAAAACTTACTGGTTTGAGAGAACTTTTCCAAAGCAATGAGAGCAAAAAGCATGACAGTTGGATGAGCCTCTGGACTCTGAAAGCAAATACATACCGTATATATGTATTTCTTGTTGCTAGTGTTAAGATGAACTAAGCAAGTTAAGAGTTAAAAAAGAAAAGATTTCTAGTTCTTACCAGACTTTCCAGAAGATATTCAAGCGTTCCTGGGCTCAACATGCCAATACTTGCAGGTCCTTCAAAGCAAATACCACAAAAAATAACAATACTATAATAATACGGACACGCTTCAAATTTTATCTGCTATTACATCTGTTATTGAAATGGACTTCATAGGCAAAATGAAAACTCACCTGCTAGTTTTTCAGCTAAACATCCCAGAACTGCTGTAGTGTTTCTGTGTTTTGCAGGGCACAAAGCATCTTGTTTTGCCACAGCTGCACTCAGATTCAACATGTCTGACAGTTTTTGTAAGGCATCCTGTTAGAGAATAAACAAAGGATTTTGTCATTTAAAAAGACAATCAATCATCTGTTCATTTATAACGTCACAAAAGTAGTAATAAGAAAGGATACTTAAATTGACAAAATATTGCCTGCTGAACATGAAATTTTGAAACTGTATTGTCATTGTACACAATAACAACAAATATGAATAATGATTCTTTTCATGTGCAGTACAGAAAGAAAACTAAAGCCAGAGAATGGAAAGGTACTGCCAAATAACACAATTATTTTACAGCAGCTTGATCAAATCTCTGACTTCATGAAAATAGGGAAAAATAAGGGAAAACCTCACACTGACCTTTGTGGGAAGAGGGCACTCGTCCAAAAGAAGTGTGATAACCGCAGGACCCAGAGGATCATCCAGAGGAATAACTCGAATAAGAGACTGGACGACCTCCAACCAACCGTCATCTGAGACAAAGACAAAGTTGTTTTGAGATTAAAAATGAACCAAACTGAAAAACCAAGCATCAGCTGAATCATTGAAGTATCAATATCTTGTCTATAACAAATCTCAGTAACACTCTGCCACACATGAAGGTAATCAAATTAATAATTATTGTAGCACTGTAAACCATAGGGAAATAAAAAGCAATGGATTGATATAAGAGTTGATTTGGTTCTTACCGGTCTCTGCCATTTCATGCAAAGTTATCATAGAGTAAGGGGGTTCTTGATCACTGTCAAAACAAAAAGAAAATAGTTACTTGAATACACATACATTCCAAACATTTTAATTTATCTGACTTCTTTGGGTTTTGTGGTGTGAAATACATTTCTGTTTTTCCTCAAACTCTTTTGACTTACTTGTCAACAAGTGTTCGAATGACAGCCAATGTGTCCAGCACTAGGCCATCGACATTCTGCTTCTTGCGCCTCGGCTCATGTGGCCCTCTCCCTCTGCGTGGAGGCCGGACTGGATCCCTGGGTCGACTGCTGCGAGCCTCTCCAGCATCAGCACCGACTGTAGTCCCATGATCAACCCGCCGAGATTGTCCTCGAGATGCCCGAGTTGACCCATGGTGGTGGTCCTCAAAATCACTGTCTTCCCGACAAACACAACTGTTTCCCATGGTTGCAGTGGTAAGAATCCCCCAAAATGTAGGGAAGGAATTTGAGGAAGAAAAAAAAAGCAGAACCTGTGCAAGGCTTCTGCAGGCACAAAAAGTAATCCAGGCAGATACTATCATATCATTTGAAAATCTTGATTTGGGGAGAGACTTGTCCCAGTCAACTGGGTGGGGTCAGAGAAGATACTCATGTTGCAGATATATAGCTCACTTTCAGCAGACTTATTAAATGGACCATAGAGTGCTGACTGCTTCATTAAGACGGTGTATAAACATGGTTGATATCCTCAATGAAGCCCAAACGACAAGCCCTCAAGCCTGAAAAAGACAAACATATGATGTGTGCAATAAGCAAAACTGTTCTCAACGTCAGCTGTACACGTGATAGTCTGCTGACCATAGATCATACATGTCGAAACTGACATTTTCACATATGTTCTGTGTGATGCTCTTATACCTGTTCACTAACATATGGCAGTACGCTTTAACACAACATCGTTCGTTCCCACAGCATATTGACTAAGTGTCCTAATATATTTCCAAATACGTGTCTAACTTGACAGGTTAGTTTCGTGTCTAAAAGAGTCACAAAACTCAGCCATAAAACGAAGCGTTAGCTTACAAGCTAAAAATAAAACAACGCCGACGCTGTTATCTTCCCTGAAAAATAAACATGGGTGTGTCAAACAGAGCAAATACTACTTACGCATGTAATTCTTCAAAGCATTGCTGATTCAACATTAGTCTGTCTGGAGAAAATGGCAATAGCTCAAAACAAAACAAATGTGAAGACTTGCTTTTCAGTTAGCGGTTAGCGCCGTTAGCTTCTCCCATAGAGCACTGTAGCCATGACTGTAGCATGTCAAACAGCAGGCGGCTAATGTTGCTAGCAACCAACAAGCAGCAGATGATCCACGAAATACACTTCTCTCAGCTCCTACGTGAACCACGCCATACGTATAAGCTCTTTCTGTGGTCCACTGTCAGTAGAACATGCTGTTAGCACGACAGCGGTGTAAAGCTAGCGCCAGTAGCCGCTAAGTTCCGTAGCATCAGAGCAATGTGCTAAACCCGCTGTGTGTGATCAGCTGTGGCTGCGGGGCTGTGGATGTGTGGATCTGGGGATGTGTGGCTGAGCACAGAATGACCAGCAGAAAATCTAAAGTACACCATTTAGCTAATAGATCCAGGATGTGGACAGAACACAGAGCATCCCAGGCTGCACTACCTTTTCTCATGACAAGATAAACTCACCTTACACCTTCTGGATCTGTCATCAAAATCTCCAGAGCTATACACGTGACAATAAGCAACAAGTAGGCAAGTGTGAAAATCCTACACACAAATAAAACATTACAAATAATGGGTCTATGGGCTTTTAATGTATTTGAGGAACAAGTACAACAGGTGAGATGCAAACATTAGAAAATGCATGAGACATATTTAACACATGCATTAAATCTTCATAGTGTGCGTTGTAAATGCAAAGTTGAGCTGCGGTCTGTAGATGTATTAAAAGAATCGTTCCGATACATTCCACTCCTGCGCAGTTCTTCAGAGAATCTTTGGGATCTTGGATGGAAAGTACAGGGAGCCAGATCAAAGTTTGGAGAGAGACGACCATAATCACTGGTGGTGGTTTCATACATAATGTCCGTGTATTTGAACTGGGGAAATACAGGGAGATCAGGCCCAGCATCAGCAGTGGTCACAGTATTTTGCTTTACAGGAGTCGACATCTTTCCGATACCTAAAAGTACAAAATAATAATGAAATCATAAGTTGTGCATCGATTAAGAAAGTTATCTAGAAAGAACTACTCACCCAACAGTCGTCTTGACGGGTTTACAAAGTATGTTTATCGGTTATTTTACAGCGCAAATCTTCTAGAATCCTCTTTTGTGGTTAAGGCCGAAAAAGACAAGAGCCTGTAACCATGGTAACCTCAAACATCTGCTCAAAAGTAAGACTGAACACGTGATACGGGTTTTACCTTTTTCCTACACTTTTTAAAATCACATGATACGTGTTTCAAACAGCTGATATTTATTTTATAACATACATGTAAACATTAAAAAGAAAAAAGCAAAGAAAAATAATAATTGTGACGTCATCATTAGTCGACTGCCTGTGACGCAAAGGAACGCGACCGCGACGAGTTGGTGAGATTTGTGACCATTTCAGATGCATTTTGGATTTGGAGCATTACAAATGTGTTTTAATTTCTCTTGTAACGTAGGAATTCTTAACAAGGCGGCGGAAGTCAAGCTAAGATAATTTAAGTTGGGCCATCAACTCAAAAATGGACAGTGCCATTCAAAGAGATGGGAGACTCCTGGACCTCACTGATGATGCCTGGAGGGAGGACAGACTCCCGTATGAAGATGTCACGATCCCTCTGGTAAATACAACACGAGTCACTCTGTTCTGCATTCTTAAAACGTAATGCAATGTGAAAACATCTTAAGATGTTCCCTACTGAATTGTTCTTATCCTAACCATGTAAAGAAGAATTATGTTCTAAAAAACTTTAATAAAGAAGAATATAAAATAATTTTAAAAACCTCAAAATAGATTATGGTATCATGGGATTTCCCCCTGTACCCTTGTTTCTTTCTTTTTCTTTTTTTTTTTGAATTTATGAGAAAGATATGTAATGTGCCGTATTTGTTTGTATCTAAAGATTGGAAGAAAAAAAAAACTATAATAATAACAGAAAAACTTGTCTTGTTTTGTCAGAGTGAACTTCCTGAAGCTGAGCAGGATAACGGCGGATCCACTGAGTCTGTGAAAGAACAAGAAATGAAATGGACTGACCTTGCCCTGCAAAGCCTTCATGAAAATATGCCAAGCTCTGGAAGCTGAGAGACTGAACATACTTGGCAAAACAGGTCTGGCAACTTGTATTCTTCAATCAAGCAAATGCCAGAACAATATAACTATTTAATTAAAAAC
>JAADKR020000002.1:6156735-6177555 GCA_011763505.2 Lythrypnus dalli
TAGCCAACATGTCCCATGTTATCCCTATGGAGAGACTCACACAGAGCTCCATCAGACACGACTGTAACTCACATCAGGAACACTTGTGAACCTCAGGCCAAAAACCTCTCACTGTGATAAAGTAAATCATAATGGGCGCGATAGCGCCCCCTGTAGGATAAAGAAAATCCTTAGTTCGGAGAGGATTAAGTATGTGTTCATAAACAAGGGAATAATACACTTCAGTATAACAAGTAAGTAGTGGGCGCGTCATCAGGTGCATGCAGGCAGTGGTCGTGAAGGTGCGGCCCGTAAGGGCCGCTCGCTGCTGCTAAATAAAAAAAAATAACTGAGTAAAACATTTTTTTAGGAGAGAGGCAAAAATGCAGCTTGGATGTTTAATGCTAAAGGTTAAATGCAGTGAGAAAGCTACGCGTGGAGTGTGCGTGTTAGCGCCCTCTGTAGGGTTGCAGAGGGGAGGCCGAAGGCACGGCCCGCGAGGGCCGTTTGATGCCGCTTGCGGCTTTAATTTTGACTTCCTGCTGAAAACACAGACTTTGCTGTTTTAAACCTTTACACGTTCTGAAAAGCTTTTGGTGATTCTTTGCCTGATTTGCAGCAGAGTAAATCACACAGAGATTTAGTCTGGTGATTCTGGTAAAACAAGTTGTGGTTAACGACCGTCCAGAGCTGTTTATTGGGCAATTCAAGTGTCTATCGTAAGCGCCAGTACGTAGCTCTTAGCCAGTCATATCAATTTTACCAGATGATATAAGTAGTGTGATGAAAATTAGACGAGAAAAAACATGACTGATTATTAATCTTATTATTTAGAAGACAGTCTAAGGCTACATCGACAGAGAGCTTTGGGTCTGTTCCCATCTTAGAAATGGAAACATAAAAAACTACAACCTCAGAGTGCCGAATAGTACAAGTCAATTTCTTGTCGTCCCTTCACTTTGTGATTGGAGACCAAAAGTAGGTCCTTCGCTCGCTTTCGTCCCCAGACTGCTTTGCAGAGAGAAATTATATGTAGCGTATGAAGCAGTGTGGGTGTTCCCAAAACTAAGTGATTCTTGTAGTAGTTTGGCATATTTGTTCCTCTTACATTTTTAACTTCTTACAATCGGAATCTGAATTGTGAACATTATATTTCAATTTTAATCACAAGCTGCCCTCCTCAAAAACATACCTGGAGTAGTATTTTACTTAATTTATGCAGTTTTGCCAAATCCATGAGCAATCCTGTTGGCAAGACACTGCAAGTGAATAGGGAAATTAAATTAAATAAATTATAGACATCAAGTTGAAACTTTACAAGTTTTGTGTCATTTTATGTTTTCATTACAAACTAGGAATTTTAGTCTTAAAAAAATGACTAAAATTGCCAATTATTTCAACAATGAAATATAAAAAGTTGAATTGAGCCAGGTTTAAATGTACAGTTTAATTTTATTGGTATATTAATTTCAAAGATTTATTCAGGGTGGGGTAGGAAACTTTGTAAAAAACAAAACAAATTTGCCTTATTTTTCGGATTCAAAACTCAATAAATCTGGCTGGGAAAATCGATATTAACAGACCCCTCAGAGAAAAAAAAAATCAAAGTATTCTAAAGTACAAGACTGGAAAGCCCTTAGATGCTACTAAAGTCCTTTTGCCAGAGTGTAAGTTTTTATAAGGGACCATCTGCACATGCTCTTGAACTGTACACTGCCACTCTCTTCCTTCGGAAATGCTCTTAGAGGAAATTACTATACCATTTTGATTACATGACGTATGACACGTGGATGCTAAATATATCAACATTTGTGAATGGGAAAGCAAGTGAAAAGACGAGACACTTTATTAAAATACACAAAGGGATAGTTTTGTCTTTTTTTCCCCTCCAGCACAAAAGCTAAGACGTTACGTAGAAAACTACTGCAGGTAAAAATCTCAACATTGACCACTGCCTGAAAAAACGATGCTTTTTTTTTATCTCTACTTTCATTTAGCGGTTTCTTCTCTTCTTCGTTTTGTACTTCCTGAATACAGTTCCGATATTGTTCAAACCTAAAATTGTTATTAAAGCTCATAATTCAAAAATGTATCCCTTCTGTTCAAAGTTTGATTATCAGGCCATGCTGAAGCTAAACCACACTGCAAAACAAAATTGAAAATGATTTTTATGCATTACTGCTTGCAGGAGAAGCCCCTGGCAAGGTCTTTACCGGGTAGATCGCCTGTATTGAATTGTTACCTTGTCATTCTTACAGAGACATTCAGATTATATATGTATATGCTGAGCCATAGTTATCTTCTACAGTTCATTTGTAAGCTCCATGTTTAGGATGTGTCCTTTAAAATAAAGCCTGGACAAATGACCACGCACAAAATGTTTCTTGTAAATCGAGGCTGAGTACCTGTTGTAACATGCATGCTGAGTTGAGTTTCATGGCTCATGGGAATCAAGAGTCTCTCAAATGCTCAATGAATGAGACAGAGGAGTTTGAACCAGTCAGTATGTTGCAAAATTCCTTTCCCATAGACTGTACACTTATGCTTTTTTGATCCGGGAAAACAGGGCAAGTTATTGGCTACTATTCAGCAGGCACCAGGTAGACTAGCTTAGGATACATGCATTTGCCTGCCTTGTCTGAGCAGCACCGTGAAGCTCTGACTAGATCACTTGTTTAAAAGAGACAAAAGTCTTTTCTTAGTATTTTGTTAAAAGTACATTATGGAACTGGAATTTTGTTTGGAAAACAAAACAAAACTTGATATTAGTGCGCATTTGACCTTTTAATGAAACAGGTGCTATAGATGGTTTGTATGGCACCTTTACTTTCCATCACAGTGGTCTCTATGATTTGATTTCAAAGGTTTTTGGTTCCTTTTCCCATAGAGAGGGTACATCTCCAGAGAGGACAATTGATCCGGGAACATCATAAAGATCACAGTGATGGAAGTAAAGACTCTATGGTCTAGAGCCTATACTAACCACCCATAGCTGCTGGGTCACTAATATGAATGCTTTTTTGATCTTTAAAAGTATTTTTTTTTTGCCTAAAATGTTTCATTGTGCATCTTTAAAGAAAGATTTTGATGCCCGTCTTTCTAAAGCACAGTCATCACTCTCTTTTTCTTTTCACTTTTTTGTTGTTGTTAGCAAATGCTTATGTTTTCATTAGGAATTATTTGACTAATCAATGTGTACAATTTAACATGCAATAACAGAAATTTGTCAGAAAAGTCATAATCAGAAATGTGATCATTCATCCCTTATGTGTGTGATGTGTACTTTGTCCATAGCTGACGCTGGTCCAACCGGTGGATGCAACATTTCAGTACGTGATGCGACATATCTCAAGTGATCCTCGTATTCTCAGTCTTGTTTCCTCAAGCAAAGCTTTCCAGAGTGATGACCTTGGTCAGATTCTGTCTTTGGGGCTGTCTACGGTGGATGCTGTTTCTGGTCCAATGGTGGCACTGTTGGAGTCCTTGCGCAGTGAATGTGCCCGGCTGCGATTTCTGAGTGATAGGGAGCTGATAGAAATGTTCTCCTTGGTACCCAGCCCCTCCACCATGCTCCGCTTTGTCCGTACCCTCTTCCCAGGGGTACAGGAACTACAGGCTGGAGCTCTGCAGGGGGACACCTCGCTCAAGGTGTGGGGGGTTGTAGGTGAGTCTGGAAGTCAAGAAGTAAAGTAAAGTAAACATTATTTTCAAATCTAATATTGGATTGGCGGCTTTAATTGTCTTGTTGTTTAACTTACTTTCTGATGTTCAATGTGAACTTCATGTAAAGTTTCTATTTCTATGGCTAAAACCTGCTGAGAAATTATCAAAAATAAAAACAAACAAAAAATCCAGTACTTTAAGCTCCGTATTAGTGCATTTATTCTTTTGCCACGAGCATGGTTAAAGCCACACTGTGAATGGTACCAGATTATTCTCGATGGTTGTACAATTCAAAACAAACCAATATCACCAAAATTAGCGACAGCAAATGTGTTCCTCAACTAGCACTGAAGATGCTATTGGCGGTGGGTTTTCAACATAACACACTTGGGAGTGCACATAGCTGCCTCATCTTTGGCTACTGGTAATCAAAGCAAAGCAGAGACAATCTGGTGATGACACATTCCAGGCAAAGTTATGTATCATGTCTGAGTTGAGGGAATGTATATTTCCCCACTAAAACACTGCAATGAACCAAATGTATTCTATTTACAGGGTAAAATGCTACATTGTATGCAGTATAAAAGTTTTATTTAATTGAAGTTTCCCCTTAGTAAAACTTATGAACAGCTGACTCATCTGCAATATGTCCAAAACTCTGATGTGAGGCGTTTGATTTGCACTAACAGGACAACCCACATTACTCCTATTTGAAATCTCTCCACTGGCTTGCTGTTGCTTTTAGAACACATTTTAAAATCCTAGTCCTTACATTCAGAGCCTTCCATGGACAAATTCCTGAATCTATCACAATACTTCTGCCTGTCTTCAGGTCTGAACTTGCTAATTGATCCCAGGAGCTGTTAAAAAACCCAAGGAGCCGTCTGTGGAACGAACTCCCTCTGTTCTTGTGTTCACTTGACTCAAAAGACATTTTGACAAAGTAGCTCTAAACTTTCTTAAAAAAAGCTAAAAAGCAAAATCATTTGAAGCATGTATTAGATTTTTAAAAGTATATATTTTACTCTGTTTGTGTTTTTATCCATGCAAAGTACTTTGTGACTGCTCTTTGTGAAAAGTGCTGTGTGAATAAAGCTAGCTTACTTACTTATCAATCTTACAGAGATACCTAGCCCCATTGATACCAGCTGTCCCTGCCAGCAGTGAGTCACACAATAGCGTGCATAGCACACAAGGAAGTCAAACACACTCCACGTTGCATCAATGTGGTGTGTTGAAAGGCTATGATCAGCGTCACACGACATCACCACATTGGTGACTTTTATTTGACCAATTTGCCTGGTTAAAACCAGAATAAATTACAAGTGAGATTTAGTCTGGTGACTCTGATAAAACAAGGCGTGATTAACGACTGTCCAGAGCCGTTCATTGGTTGATATAGCATACATAGCAATTAGCCAATCGTATCAATTTTACCAGATGACATATGTAGCATGACAATAAGAAAACGAAGAAGACGACTGATTATTATGATTATTATTACTAAGTCTAAGGCTTCATTGAAAGAGACCATCGCGTCTCCTGCCATCTTGGATATAAAAGCATTGAAAACCATTAGTACCGTTAGTGTCCATTGGTATGCATCAACTACTTGCCATTCCTCCCAATTCTGTGATTGAACCCTAAAACAGGTCTAGCTTTTGACTCCGTACTGGTTCACAGTGCGAAATAAATGAAAGCGGGCAAAGCAGTATGAGAGTTCCCAGGCAATTGACCGATAGTGTCTTGGAGATAGATTGGGCCTGTGGAGGATTATATTAATTCTAACCTCAACAGGGAGCCAGTTGTGAGCACGGCAGTAAGATGGTCTCTTCTATTACAGAGTTTATAAGGAGCATTAAAAATATAAGTGAATTGTTTCCAGTTTACACCCATTTAAAAACACCAAATTGGATTAAAACTGGATTCATTTTTTTTCTCAATGTTGTTGTTTTTTGTTTTATTTGTGGCATTAAAATACAGTATAATACTTGGACATGCTGTCAGCTGAGATTTACAGTTGTTCAGCCCTGATGAAACGAGCTTGTGAATATTTTTATTTTTATCACTTGTATGTTCTCCCTAAAAAGTCTTTATTTTGAATATGTTCAAAGTTGAAGTCTTCAAAGTAAAACACAAAAACAGACAAAAAAGAAAGTCCAAAACAATGGCAGTTATTGTGAATTGGTAATTGGAACCATTTAAACAACTATTTTAATTATATTAATTGTGCAGCCCAATTACTGGGACCTGTTCATTTTGCTCTGAATGTAAGTGATGGTATTTTAATTATGTTTCTGAACCTCTCACTTTGTAGGCAGACTCTGGGAGCGGATAACCTTTGTGTCTCCGGTGGAAGCCAGTTTCGATGCTGCCAAATGGCTACGTGACTTTGACCAACAGCTGCGCTCATCAATGGTTGAATACATGAGGAAATGTTCTCAGCAGATAGAGCAGCTTGGACTTCCTATGCAGGTTCTTTCTGCAGATAAAAGATTTGTTGACACAGAGCTTTCTAAGGATGTGACCAAGCGGCTTCTTAATATTCTGCCACTGATGGCTACACACCCCAGTCAGTGTTTGCTGGTGGCTGAGGAGGCGATGTGGTGCAGAGCCTTAGCAGAAATATTCCCACATCCCATCAAAGTGGACAACCTCAGGTTATACCTGAGAAACAGTATATCGGTGCTTGGATGCCTCATCCGGAACTGTGGAGAACAGAAGAAGGTCTGTGCTGTGACCCCGGCTTGTGAGCAGCAGTTTCTTTGTTCTTTAGTGCAAGTCACAATGAATCGCATTGAGCACATCTCCCAGCTTCAGAGAATCCGGAGGCCTCTTCATTCCACATTTGAGTGGCTCAGCTCACTGAAGTACAACTTAAGTGTTGATGACAGCCAAGAACCTCTCTGTTTTGTGGATGTCTTAAGTCATCGCTTCCAATATGGTTACGAGTATATTGGTTCAGAAGATTGGATTATCCCACAAACAATTTCTACAGATCGTGCTAAACTGGGCATTCTGTTGGCTCTTTCTGACTTCAGGTGCGGTCTTATCAGTGGTTCTTGCAAAACGGGTAAGAGAAGACTCGTCGTCCAACTTGCTATGGCTTTGGGGAGGATGTCTTTTGTCCTAGAGTGTGGTCCAAGCGTCAGGCAAGTTACAGTGGAGAACTTATTTCTAGGTTCCCTCCAGATTGGGGCGTGGCTACTCCTTGAATCTGCAGACTTACTGTCAGATAAAGTTGTAACAGCCCTTGGACAATTTTTGATCGATATTCACGAGTCCTACACCAAAAAACCAGAGACAAAAATGCCTGATCATCGTGTGCTTCTGATGTGCAATGTTATTTTTGCAGACAAAGAAATCCCTGCTTCGTACAACTACGGCTGCATCTTGATGTCATCAAAAGCGCAGGACCTCCCAGAAGATCTCAAAGTCGCTTCCAGACCTGTTGCTTTAACCCATCCCAATTACAAGGTTGTTGCGGAAGTCATGCTCATGTCTCTTGGGTTTGTAGACGCCAAAAACCTAAGTCACCGCTTGGTGTCACTCATCCTGTTTGCAAAGGATAACTTGTGTCTGCCTGGCTGCAAAGCTAAAAATGATAGCTGTTTTTTTCTCATCTTGCAAAATATAATCGCCTCTTCTGAACCATACTTGGAACAATGTAGAAAGCAGACAAAATTATCAGAAGTAAGCACTGCGGAGTTCACAGTTGCGCAGAGTCTAATTGAGGAAGCCGCTGTTGTTAAATCCATTCTGTCAGTGCTCCTTCCTTGGACTTATGAGCTGAATAAAGTCCTAGAGTTCCAGAAAATCTTGAAAGATATATTCCCAGTAGTTTGCCAGTTTCAGTCACTCGAACACTACCTTGAAAAACAGGACAAAAATTATGTCAAGGCTGCTATTGAAGAAGTATTGCAAACGCATCATCTTCACCCAGACGCTGAGCTCATAAACAATGTCCTGACGGTTTATCAAAATCTGAAATCCGGCAAAGCTGTCATACTCAGTGGTTCAAGTGGTAGTGGAAAAACAAGCTGCCACTCAGTCTTGGCCGGGGCTCTCAATGCACTTGCAATGAGAGACATACAAAGCACAGCACTGTCAAGAAGACTTGTGAAGCCTGTAGTTCTGTTTCCAAATTCCATGTCCTTCAAAGAGCTGTTTGGGTGTGATTGTGAGTGGAGAGGCTGGAAGGATGGTGCACTCGCAACATTACTGAGAAGCTGTGGACAAGCGGAGGGTGTAGTGAACTGGCTGATCCTCGATGGGGAGGACCCGAGGAGCCCAGCCGGGGACCAGAGCTGGATGGACACCATAATCACACTGTGTCAGCCCCCCAATTTGTTCCTAAGGCTGTCCTCAGGGGAGTGTCTCGTACCTCAACAAGAACAGCTGCAATTTCTCCTTGAAGTGAGCAATCTAAGTACTGCCAGCCCTTCAGCACTAACTGCGTGCAGTTTGGTCCACTTCACTGGCACCGAGCTGTGGAAAGCTGCATGGAAGAGTCAGTTGAGCAAGATCTTCTCAAAGTACCCTCTCGACAAAGCAGTAATCCAAATGTGGGAATCTCTGGCTGAAGACCTTTTCCCTTCTACGCTGCGTTTGCTTCATGAAGATAGCATGACACCTGGCAACCATACTGAGACAGGCTCTTGTCAAAGCCCCCCTGAGGGACTGCAGGAAATCACATCCTTTTCCCGCATCTTGACCGCCCTCGTGCAGCACTTCAACGTGTGTCTGACTACTAAGACTGCCAAAGACTCAGAGGAGCCTGACAGCAGAGGTGTGCGGTTGTGTGATGTTACTCGCAGTTGGTTTAATTGATGGTATTGACTAAATTGCATGCACATTTTCAGGTCATTTATTGGATGGGCACAACACAACTTGTCCAGAAAGTAAAGCTAGAATGCTAGCACGAAACTGTTTCCTCATAGCCTACAGTTGGGGCTTTGGTGGGCATCTTCATTCTAGGTAAAGTATTTATGACTCTATCTGTCAAATGAAAGAGGCAAATCATATGTATTTGTATTAGAATACTACAAACGCAAATACAGGCAAAACTATATACGAACATCCTGCGATTTTCCAAGTTTCCAAGTCTCTCACAAATCATGGAGGGGTTTGAAATGTTCATCTTGTGCATGTCCACTGTGAGAGACACAAAAATAATCCGGAAATCACAAAGTATGATTTGTTTAATAATTTACTGGTATGTTACTGCTGCAAATAAGTATTTGAACACCTGTGAAAATCAATGTTAATATTTGGTACAGTAGCCTTTGTTTGCAATGATAGAGGTCAAACATTTGCACACACTGCAGCAGGGACTTTGGACAATTCCTCCACACAGATCTTCTCTAGATCAGCCAGGTTTCTGGTCTGTCACTG
The DNA here is from genome assembly GCA_011763505.2 of Lythrypnus dalli. Classification (NCBI taxonomy): domain Eukaryota; kingdom Metazoa; phylum Chordata; class Actinopteri; order Gobiiformes; family Gobiidae; genus Lythrypnus; species Lythrypnus dalli. The sequence goes on from JAADKR020000002.1 coordinate 6,165,772, forward strand.
AGAAACACAGTGTTTGAGCTCCCTTCAAAGTTTTTTTTAAATTTGTATTTTTTTATTGAAAAATATCAATAGCAAAAATGGCATTACAATTGACTGCAACCATTGAATGGTCCAAGCAGCAGAATAATCACTCACAATATAAAAGTAAATATAATAGTAAATAAAATAGTAAATAAATAAACAAGAGGGTCTCCCTTTAAAATACAGAAACAATTGATCCATTAGCTTTAAGACACTTTACATTCCGTTTTTTTATGAGATTTGCAAAAGGATAAAATTACAATTTGAAATGAAAATATAAAATATAAAATAAAAAATATATCATATTTGTAGCGCATGTGTGTGTGCACTGACGGTGCGCCGCAGCAGCGGAGAAAAGTTACTATAAAGTTCAAAACCAAAACATCTGCAAATGCAGCGCGCATCCCACACATTAGTACTGTTGCCATTGAAAACTCTTTTTTGGGAAGTTATAACCATATAAACATGTTATTTGCGATAAAAAGCCACTTTTGCAGGTTTTGCGGGCATGGAAGGGCTTCGCCGCCATGTTTTATTTTTCAGAGAAAGTGCGAAGCTCCTTCTTCCCCTTAGCCGCAAAGTGTGTGTCCGAGTTATAAGGGCTAGAAACGGAGATCTTACCCAAAGGGAATGGCGAAGGGGAAGGCCTATTTTGAATTGGATCACTAGAGGGTCTCGTGAACGCTCAAAACGGAGGCAAAGGGCTAAGGGGAAGGGCTAAGGGGGAGAATTGAGACGCAGCCTTAGTGTATTACCCACAGTAACCTTATAAACAGTGGTCTTAGTGATTGTGTGACGTGGGAAGGTGTCTTGCAGCTAACGACCTCAAACAGGTGCTTCTAATTTAGAACAATAATAAGTGGAGTGGAGGTGGACTTTTTAGAGGCGGACAAACAGGTCTTTGAGGGCCAGAATTTTTGCTGAATGGCAGGTGTTCAAATACATAGCAGTAACATACAAAAAAAATATTTTTAAAAACTCATACATTGTGACATTGTGATATCCAGATTTTTTTTAATTATGTCTCTCAAAGTGTACATGCACCAGATACAAGATGAAAATGTCAGACCCCTCCATAATTCCTTAGTGGGAGAACTTGCAAATCGCAGGGTGTTCAAATACTTATTTTCCACACTGTATTTACAATGGGATGAAGTCATTGTTTTTTTATTGGATTCGTAATTTCAGTTAAATATATTATGTAGTGGACAAACACAGTGACATTTGAGAAGTGAAATTAAGTTCATTAGATTTACAGAAACTGTGCAATAATTATTAAAACAAAATTAGACAAATGTCTAAATTTGGGCACCCTTGTCATTTTCTTTAGTCATTAATCACTAATTAGTGAAACACAAAATTGACCTCCATACACAGGTGAATTCAATCATGACAAAGGGTATTTAAGGCCAATTGTAGTTTTTTTTTTTGTAGGTCTTTGCATCTTCTCTGAAGATCAATCAATCAAGTTAGTTTTATATTAACCGATATCACAACACGCGTTGCCTCAAGGGGCTGAAAGTGTGACCCAGCTGGTCAGGTACAACCGGACACTGCGGAGCTAAAGACCCATCGCTGAAGACCCCAAAGCTGAAGTTCAACATCATAGTTTAGGGGAAGGATACAAAAGTTTCCACTGTGAGGAACACTGAAGAAATAGAAGAAGACAGGAACAGTTCTAATTAAGGCCTGAAGTAGCAGGCCAAGAAAAATCTCAGATAAACAGATGCGAAGGATGGTGAGAACAGTCACCGTTAACCCACACACAGACCAGCTTCAAAGATCTACAACATCCTGTAGCAACAGATGGTGTCACTGTGCATCGTTCAACTATTCAGCACACTTTGCACATTTAAAACATATTTAAGCCAGCTTCATTTAGGAATAAGGTGCTGTGGACAAATTAAACTAAAATTGACTCCTGATTGTTCATTATTTGGATATAACAAGGGGTGGTTTACGTGACGGAAAAAGAACACCACATTCCAAGAAAAACATTTGCTGCCCACAGTAAAATGTGGTTGTGGTTCCATCATATTGTGGGGCTGTTTGGCCAGTGCAGGTACTGAGAATCTTGGTAAAATTGAGGGTTGCATGGAGTCCAGGTAGTATCTACAGATTCTTCAGAACAATGTTCAAGAATCAGCTACAAAGTTGAAGTTGCGCCGGGGCTGAATCTTTGAACAAGATAACAGGCCTAAACACTGCTCAAAATCTACTAAGACATTCATGCAGAGGAAAAGGAAGTACAAGGTTCTGGAATGGTCTCCGCCCCAGACCTGAATATTATTGAAAATATGTGGTGTGATTTAAAGCAGGGTGTTCATGCTCGGAAATCATCAAACATGACTGAACTGGAGATGTTTTGTAAAGTAAAATGGTCCAAAATCCCTTCAGCCAGAATCCAGACTCTCACTGGAATTCATGGGAAACATTTAGAGGCTGTTATTTCTGCCAAAGAAGGATCTAATATATACTGATGTCCTTTTTCTGTTGGGGTGCCTAAATTTGTGCACTTACTTAATTGTGCTTAAGTAATTATTACACACTTTCCTACAAACTTAATTTCACGTCTCAAATACCACTGTGTTCATCTGCTATATGGTATGTTTAATTGAAATGTCTGATCCAAACAGCCAGTTATATATAAAGGATTTATATATATGACCACTACCTGGACGACTGAGAGTCTACACAAACGTATATATAAAGGAATATCATGGAAATGATCAGGGGTGCCCAAACTTTATCATACCACTGCAATAGATCTCTAAACATAAGCTTTCACATGGAAACAGAAAAACAACACAAAAACAATGACTGATTAAGTACTCCATAGATTTTGAAATTGTAATTTCAAAGGCCATTTTCTCAAAAACATCACAATGTGATTATCCTGTTGTGTCTTAACAATATTTTGAGGGATTTTTCAGCCGGATTTTTAAAATATAATTCATTGCCTGATATATTGAGTTTCGAACTTCAAAAAACTTAAATATCCAAAAACCCTGCTGAAAAAGTCTTTGTAACTAATATGTCTTCAAAATAAACCGATACATTTAATGCTGGCTTGATTCACTATTTTATTTGCAGAACATACAGACAATTCGTAATTTTTAAGCATAAAATGCCTTACTTTTATATTAATACATCAAATGTAAGACACTTGAAAGACGAAAGACTACAGCAAAAGTTTCAAATTGATATCTCTTAATTTGAAAAAATATATATTTTTCACTAGAAGTCTCTCACCTTAAAGACAAGCCAAGTGCTATCGTCCCCCAATATTTTTATTTGAAAGAGTTAGTACCTGTACATGGTTTACCCAACCATGTTCATTTTCATGATTTTCTTTTATAAATCATTGGTTCTTAGGATAAAAAAAATCAGTTAAATAAATCACATAGGAGACGAACACAGTGATATTTGAGAAGTGAAACGAAGTTTATAGGATTTACAGAAAGTGTGCAATAATTGTTTAAACAAAATTATGGTGGGGCATAAATGTTCATTAAGGTTTGATGGTTTCCAAGCATCTTTAAGTCACACCACATATTTTCAATAATATTCAGGTCTGGGAGTGAGATGGCCATTCCAGAACGTTATAGTTCCCTTAATCCATGATAGTGAACAATCTTTGTTTTCAGGTTGTTTGTCAGTTCCATGTCGCAACTCTTCAAAGAAGATGCAAAGAGGAGAAAAAAAGCCTGACATTGGCATTAAATACCCTTTCTAATGATTAGATTCACTTGTGTATGAAGGTCATGGGTCACTGAGCTGACCAAATCAATTTTGAGTTCCAATACTTAGTTCTAAAGGTTTTGAAATCAATAAAATGACAACAGTGCCTACATTTATGCCCCTGCCTAATTTTGTTTAAACAATTATTGTGCACTTTCTTTTAAATCCTATAAACTTTGTTTCACTTCTCAAATATCACTGTCTGTCTCCTATGTGATATATTTAAAAAAAAAAATTTATCCTAAGAACCAATGATTTGGTAAACTCACACACACACACACACACACACACACACACACACACACACACACACACACACACACACACACACACACACACATACATGTATATTGTACCAATGTATATTGTGTTTTTGTTTTTATTAGTTTCTTCAAAAGTAATTTGAATAGTTTTGTCTTATATCTGATTCCATTCATTTCCATGTTCTTATCAAACAATGACATTCTGCCCCTTATCGGCTTGTGTGGTTTAGTTACAGTTTAATTATTTTCCCACAGGCTTTGGTCCCGGTTTCAGTGCGTGGCCCAGGACGTCCTGTGGAAGTCCCGATACCAGATCCAGCTTCCTGAAGGAGAGAGTGTCTTTGAGTATTTCTTCACCTCAGACAGTCGTGTGTGTCTGCAGACCACAGCGCTGGCAGGACACGTTTCCCCCAAGGTGTGGTGCTATTGTGGTGCTAGCTATGGATTGTTATGATATTGGACTGTGGCAACTACTGTTTGTACAATAATTTATTAGCCTAAAACAGTGGTCTCCAACTGGCTGACCTGGATCCAGAGCCGGACCTCCAGAGGCTCTGGTCTGGACATTGGTCCAAATCCGCATCTTCAGAGGCTTTAGTCCTGACCTGGGTCCAGATCTGGACCTCCAGAGACTCTAGTCTGGACCTAGGTTCAGATATGGACCTCTAGAGACTCTAGTTTGGACCCAATAATCCCTCAGTATACATCATATTTAAACTGAATTAACAATCCCAAAACAAAATGCTGACTAAAATAAGTGACAATTGTGAACTATGTTGCTTTATTGGTCATTTCTGCTTTATTTTTTAATTAAATACATATTTCACACAGATAATTTAAATTGCGCATAAAGAAAGCTGGACTACACCAAGTCTAAATCAGAAATAAACCAGATCTAAACCAGGACTGAACCAGGCCTAAACTAGGACTAAGCAATTCTAAACCAGGACTAAACCAGGCCTATACCAGGACTAAACCAGGTTTAAACCAGGACTAAAGCAGGGCTAAAACATGTCTTAAACAGGATTAAATTTGGACAAAACCCGGTTTGGGGTCGGACCCCAAATGGAGAGGAAACAGTTTTAGTTGGGGAGCCCTGGCCTAAATAATTGCAGTAATTTTTTTATTGTGACAAGTTTGATTGCAATTTTGAGTTAATTGCATTTTTAAGGTTGTGGCACTATTATTGTGATTTTTTTGGCCCATGAAATATGACAGCAGAGGTTAAAAGTGGTTGCACAGGGGATGTACATTCAGCAAATTGTTTGAGCACAGATTCACTGCCACCGCTTTACATCTCAAATCAGCTGCACAATTTTGTGATATTTATAGCACCATTTTGGAGGTCCAGTTAGAAGTCACGTCTCATTTGTTTGTAGTAATACCTTTGAAGTACATCATGAACCATATGTGCTTTGTGTTTCTCAGTATGGAGTGTACACACATCTTGTCCACATCATGCTGGAGGCCAGGCAGCCGGTCCTCCTGGCCGGAGAGCTGGGCTCAGGAAAAAGCACTGTGTGCAGAAACGTGTTGAGTTTCTCAAAGCCCAGTGTGACTCTGTCAGGCAGCACTGTCCTGAGCCCCTCGGATCTGTCCACTGTGTTCTGGAGCTGCCACACTGCCAGAACTTCCAACCTGCTGCTATGTGTGGACGACTTACACCAGGCCGTGTGCGGTGGGTGTTTACTGCAGCTCTAATAATAATCATAGCTTGGCCATGCTCTGTCTGTTGTCAGGGCTCAGCTAAGCAGGGTGGGGCCTGAGTGAATGTAGTCTGTGACTGAGTGTTTGGTGGTGGTCGGATGGGCTCAAGGCACCGACAAGCGTAGCTTGCCATCCAGTATGTAATCAATGACTAATGCACAAAACAAACTGTGTTCTCAAAGAGCCAAAATCAAAATTGCAACACTGCCTCACTACAGACCTAATCAGCTAACGGTTCACGTGGCTTGAATGGGGTGTATACATCTCCAAACAATGACGTCGCACTTGTCTGTGTATTGCAAAAATCCTGTTGGGAGTTGCTCTTGTTTTGTCACACAAGGCAATTTTGAATGGTCTAAATTGCTCAGGAGCTTTTCAATTTCTTCAGAGAGGGGTACATGTTCGATGTTTATACCAGTGGCGAAAGTTTAGTGAAAGTGCAGTAGGAGTGCATTTGGAGCAAGTGGTCTACAGAAAACCTATGTAGACTGGTTAGGTATTCTGTGAAGGTCAATCAATCAATCAAGGTAGTTTTATATTAACCGATATCCCAACACGCGTTGCCTCAAGGGGCTGAAAGGGTGACCCGGCTGGTCAGGTACAACCGGACACTGCGGAGCACAAGTCCATCGCTAAAGACCCCAGAGCCAAGGTCCGGTGGGATAGTAAAACATGTCACACTCCACAGGAGAAGAACAAGAGGACTGGGCTCAGTGTACCATACTTTCTCCAGCATTATTACTCCTAGGGCAGTTTTAGACTGCGGGTTTAGAGTTGTAGCTGACCTGACCAAAGGCTAATTCGAAGAGAAACGTTTTAAGCCTAGTCTCGAATGTACAAACTGTGTCTGCCTCTTTAACATGAGCTGGAAGTTGATTCAGCTCTTCGCTGATCTGCCTCTAAGCAAAATCCTTTGTAATTCTTATTTATACAATTCATGCCGTGCACAGACCACCACAATGAGGTTATCTTCGATGTACATACAGCACGTTGCAGCTACGTCATACTTCTGGAGAAAAGCTCCTGATTGGCTAACTCCCACGTTTTCAGCATTTCCCAACTTGGAGTCTGAGGATGAGCAGCGCCAGATGCAGGAAAAGCACCGGATGTGCCGTGTCAAACACTTCTACCCCGTCAAAGGATGACACGACGTTCAGAGCACCCATCTTCATAGACTGCATAGAAATGCATCGAGTTGACGTGTTAGGTGTGTATTCACCTATCAGCATTTTAATTGCAGAAATCATATTATTCTGTTTGAGTTTTAAGCAATATCAAAGTTAGAGATGCCATGTTCATGTAGCGGACTGGTGTAAGTGAGGCGAGGAGAGGTAAAACAGCTTTGGAGATCTAGGACATGAACCTGTCCCCTCCATTTATTATGTGGACAAGCCCTCGAACACAGGAGCAACACACTTATATATATTGGGACACTGGGCATCATGCATGCCCAGTATAAAAAGACTATTACATTTATAATTTTGTCACCTTCACTCTATACATCGCCTCATTTTCTAATATGAACGCAAGACGAAGCTTTTCTACTACATTTCTCTGTGCAATCTTTACTCTAAGTGAAAAAAGGACACTGCTTCTCTTTTTTATCAGCGTTTCGTCAGGGTTCATAAAATCTACTGAAAGCGTTCACTGCAAATTCTTACCTGCTTGTTCGCGTTGAAATAATCAGGATTTCTGCTCCTTTTGTGATCTTTTTTGTAGTAAAAGCTTGTTGTCAAGTGGAAGGATGTAAAAACAAATATCTTGTCGCTTTTCTGAAGTATTTCGGTGTCCTCTTGCACAGCACAAGTGTGGCTAGCTGCGTTTGTTTTGATTTGGCACTCCATGATCACAGCATGCACGTTAGCTGATTAGGTCCATAAATACCAACTATGAGGACTCCGGTGTGCACTGTGATGTTCTTGAGTCTGTGTTGAGCATTATAACAGTATAATGCACGCCGCCTCGTTCTTCCTTACATAAAAAAAAAAAAAACTGAGGCCTGTAAAAAGACGCTAAGCCTAAGACTTCATGGCTAATTTGCATAAGTATACATTAAGTAGCAGTACTACAGAACACTGATTTTCCCAAAATATGCTTCATCTTAAGCAGGTTAAGATTCCTATGTTTATATCAGTGTAAGCATAGAATCCATGTACTGAGCTACCTGTGTCCACCATCTCTCCTAGGGAACCCAATATCAGCCCACACTCAAATATCCTCAAAACACTGGTCCTTCGGCAGGCAGTGTGGATCCTCCTCAAGTCCAAATTCTGTTAATATGATTAAGTACTTTGCTGTTTTACTTTTACTCTTCTTTTCTTGTCCCGTCATTTTGCTGTTACTTTTAATTGCCACTAGTTTGTCCAGTATGGGAGCGTGGTTAGAACGTTGATGATGCATGTGCATAACTTCTATACAGTTTATCATTTTGCTCTGTTTTCCCACAGGTACCGCTGGAAACACTTCTCCAGCCCTAGAGGTGCTGAGACAGAGTATTTCAACAGGAAGCACGGTCATGTTGGGTCAGTCCTCACTGCAGCTCCTGAGTACTGCAGCCATCTCATACCTGTGCACCAGAAGCGTAACACCCCTCGGCCCTGCGCTTTCCCCTCGCCTGACTCGCCTCTTCTCAGTGCTCATGCTGCCAAGCTTAACCTCAGACGTGCTATTCTCCTTCTTTTCTCCTGGTCTAAAACTGTGGTTGTCGCCTCTGGTCCAAAACGCTTCCCAAGTGGCATATTGTATAATCTCAGCAACTCACGGCCTGTATTTAGCTTTGCAAGAGCACTTCACGCAGAACTGTTACCTCTTCTCCATTCGGGATGTGCAAAAAGTGTTTCAGGGTATGACTCTTTGGAACAGCGATGGTGAATCGAATGAGCCAGGTGCGAAAGTGAAAGTGTTTCTGAACATAGTGAAACTGTGGTTGCACGAATGCATGCACACTTTTATTGATCGAGTGTACGACAAAGATCAACACGCAGCTGTCGAAAGCGTGATGGCTGATATTGCAACTGCTCATTTTGGACGCATATTGGAATCACTAAAAGCTGAAAACATTTTTGAAACACTTCTCACTCCGGACTGTCTGCAGATTCAGGTTATAGAATATATAAGAAACATCAAGTTGAATGTTGTTTATAGCCCAGAGGTGTCTGCACTTTGTGGGATGTCGTATAAGGAGTATAGCCTGGATGCCTTTTGTCATCTCCTGAGCACTCAGGTTTGCAAAGATCCTCAGTGCATCAGCAATGGCTTGTCTCGTACATACGCGATACACCATCAGGGAGCACGACAGCTGGCCCATATCCTCCGCCTGCTACTGGTGCCAGGGGCCCATGCGGCACTCCTGGCGTCCGAGACGGGTACCGGCCGCAAGTCCACGGTGCGCTGCGCCGCCCTACTTGCTGGTTGCGATCTGCTGGAGCTGCATTCAGCCAACCAGAGGGAGCTGCCCGCGGTGCTGAGAGAAGCCAGCAATCGCAGCAGGGTGCAGGGCACGAGGGTCATGCTGCTCGTGCATGAAGATGTGAGCGCAGAGGTGAGAGAGCGCCTCCTGGTGGTCATGGCCCAGAGCTGCTCTGGGCACCACATACAGCAGCAGCAGGTGACACAGCACATCTCCACTGTGACGGCTCCTTGCTGGTCTCAGAGATACCAGCTCGACCAATGGATGTTAGACAGGTACCGTGCTTTTTCTGGAGCTTTTAAAGTTTGTGAAAGAACTTTAGGTGTGAGAGCTTGAAAAAGGTTTAAAGTCCATTTGGCGGGCTTTAATCCTTTTGTAATTATGACTTATATTGATGGATGATATCTGTGCTGTAAGTATTAAGCATAAACAGTGTAGTGTGTCACTTTTCTGCTAAATAAAATCTTGATTTTAGTCAGACCGAGATGTGTTTCTAATATCTCAACAAATAGTGTTAAACAACACCTCCACAACACGGATGTCAGATGTATTTCCACCTGTGTCACCTGTTCATTGGTGTTTGTTTCTCCATGTTTTTGCAAATACCAGTAACTGTAAAGTAGTTTGTATTTTCCAGATCCTGGCAGTTTTTCCCATAATCTTTTGTATGCAGACCTCCTTTAAAATAAGATGACGACTGAATAAATGTCAAGTGTAACTTATGCTTGCTATTTTGTTTCCTTTTGTCTGCAGATTTTTGGGCCAAATACACAAGAACATCCACATATTCTTACTGCTGCCCTACTTCCAGACCTCCAGTCAGTGGGAGGTAAGTGCTGCAACAAAGCCTGGTTAGCAGAAGACTAAATCACAGTGAGATTTAGTCTGGTGACTCTGGGAAAGACGAGGCGTACAACTGCCCAGAGTCATATATTGGGCGATACAATTCTATCAAGTCTAATTTGACCAGATTACGTATGTAACACAACGACAATTAGACGAGGAAGAAGGCAGTTGATTTTTATTAATATTATTAGGCCCGAGCTGGGGACACAGTGGAATCGCGTCTGGAGACAGAAACGGCAAGAATTCACCATGAAAACAAACATCGATTTGCAAGTGAGAATAGCTAAATATTAGAACTTCGCAAGCTTTAATTTTGAATTGTGTCTGCGAGAAAAAATATTGAAAGATGGCTCGGCACAGATTTCGCTCAGCATGAACGTAGACCAGGTTGGGACAAGTAAAAAATCATATTAGAGCCCCACCCTAAAATGCACAGGAAGTCAGCCATATTGGCCGGAACCTCTCGAAATGTTCACATCTACGTAGTTTTGATTCAAAAGCCTCAAAATTTGGTCAGAATATTCCAAACATACGTGCCATCAAAGTTTATTAATTAAATTTTTCATATCATGGTGGGCGTGGTCATAGGATTCTTTTAATTAAGCCGCTAATTTTGAGAAAAATAGATGGCCAATATGTTCTACAAAGTTTGTTGGATTGGAATGGACCCAATCGATAGCGTGTACACAATCGCGAGCTGGACGTAATGACATCCATTTGAAATCTCTCGTTCAAAAAATGACTCAGGGGCAACCTCGCATACGTTGTCCCTTTAAAAATTCATACACTAAAATTAGAGTGTTATAGAGTCTTGGAAAAAATCACACTGGCCTTTTCTATGATTTGGAAAAAACATATCAAAGACCCATCACTGTAGCTTTTGTTTTTCTGCCTGAAAAATAATAACCGAAAATGCGTTTTCATTATTATTATTATTTAGGTGCACTTTGAGCCCAATTTTGTCCTGTTTTTGACCAAATTATCACAGTTGGTGAAAAGACAATTTTTTGCAAATTTCAACACACTTCATTCATGATTCATAATCTAACTCTGAACACCATACTTACCCCAACACGTTCCTTAAAACTAGCACACAAAACCTCTGAAGACATGCGGAGGTTAAAATAGATAAAATAAAGAAGTTTTATTGTCAGTTCACACGATTTGAAATTTGTTTTATCTCAAACACTTCAAAAGGGGTGGGGTGTAGAGTTCAGAGTTGTTGAGGCCAGAGTGAACCACAGTCAGCCAGCAAATACTGTGTATAAAAAATAAAGCCACTTCTCAAAACAAAAACATGTGGGTGTGAAGGGAACAAGACAAACTTTTATGATGATATTGAATGTTGTATCTTATTTGTGCGTTCACTGTACAAAGTGTGCACTTCTGATGCAACAGTGCAGACTTTTAAGTGTAAGATTCTAAAGCCTATAAAGCCCTATTACTGCGGCCATTGCTCCAGTGATGCTGCATTTTGCTGCTTTGTTGTGTCCTCAGACTCTGATAAGCAGGGCCATGTGTGTGGAGGTCTACCGCCCGTGGTCTTACCAGACGTTGGTGTCTTCTGCAGCCTCCTGTCTTCAGTCCTGCCCAAACACAGCACGTGAGAAACAATATTTGCCACTTTCAAACATTTCTTCACAGCAACATGGGCCATTCAGGGTCATGTCTAGGTGACTAGACTAGGCACCTCTCGTAATAATGCTCCAGATTTTTGTCTTGTCGAGTTCTTTAAAAACCAGCAGAAGTCAAAAATGATGTTCAGAGGAGTCCATTTATTTGCAGTTCTTGATACAG
>JAADKR020000002.1:6470917-6485317 GCA_011763505.2 Lythrypnus dalli
GACCGGGGTGTGGACCACGCATCTCCACCTGTGCCTGGAGCCGAGCTGCCCTCACGGAGCCGAGGACAACACGTGACTTGGACCAATCTACTGGGATTAACACGCTTTCACAAGGTACTCTGTTTATTATATTTTATGGTCTTTGAGTGAAGTGACCCCTGTGTTTTTGGCTGCTCACTTTCTGATGGGATCTGAACTTATGTTTGTTGGTGAAAAAATCACATAAAAAGCAATGCATTTAAAGTCTTTATTGGTCTGGTCTACACAGCAAGTGATACAGTCAACAAACAGAAACTGAAGCGTTTCCTCATCCATCAACAACAGTAAAGACAGTGGCTCAAATTACAATACATTATTTCAACAAAGAACAAATTATGGCTTTTTAAATTTCACAGCAATGTCACACACAGAAACAGGTCCAGAGCTCGGAGACAGAGACGTCGAGGAGCTGCACTCTTAGATACTGTTGTACATCTGACTTTAGAATTTCAGTGCACTTTTCAGGACGGTCCATTTGAGTTTAGTCCAATGACAGTCTGCCACAGAATACACTATACTGTATTTATAGGGTTCAAAAGTAAAGTGCACCACACACTTGGTCTGAAACACCCACCGCACAGTTTCACAGCATCACAAAGAAAAACCCAGTCTGAAGCCTGAAACACACTTCTCTGGTTCCATGCACAGAACAGGCTTTTGCAAAAGTTTCAAATTAATATATCTATCTATTTACCTGCCGGGCCTCACCTTAAATTACAAAAAATAAATAAATAAATAATAATAAGATTGTTAATGCTTTTTCTTAAGTGAAGTGTATAAATAAGTTCATTTCTAAATAACTTTTTGCAGCAATCCCCTCTTGGTTGTGAAATCCCGTAGTGTGTTTCAGGTTTAAGAGAAGGAAAAGTGCATTCTTAAGTCGAGGGAGTTAATGTTAAATGTACAAGAGGAAGCAGGAGTTTCTAAAGTTCTAAATGTTGATGTCACGGTGAGTCCAGGACAAACATAGCTTTTCTACTTTACATGGAAGTCTAAAGAAACACTTTTCCTCATCTCTGACCACGTTTTACTTTTCCTCAAACAAAATTGTAGCAGTGAAAAGCAGTGATTTTGCTGCTCCATAATATAAAGGGTAATTAGTACAGATATTATTGCAGTTTTTACATTGATTTGATACATATTGTGTTACATACGTTTGATATTTCTCATACACTTGTACATTGGTCCCCGATTTCTTTACAACTCTATTTGGTAAGAAAGTTCTGTACAGCCAAGACGAGCAACGTAGTTCAGGGCTGGGGACCGCTCACATTATTTACATACCAGTACTTTAAAGATACTTGGTTTACGATTCCATTACAATAGTTTTTTCAATACCTGTACTACACTATTTTACATTTATTATACTTTTTGAAAAGTAATATCTTCAAACTTAACAACTGAAGATGACAAAAGCTTCAGTCTTGGGCAGTAAATACGAAAAACAAAAACGATGACAAAAACTGCATACAATGTATGCAAAGTGTGTAAACAATGACTAAACCAGGTCTATACCAGGTCTGACCTAGGACTAAACAAGGTCTATACCAGGTCTGAACTAGGACTAAACCAGGTCTATACCAGGTCTGAACTAGGACTAAACCAGGTCGAAACCAGGACTAAACCAGGTCCAAACCAAGTCTAAGCAACATCAAGCATTAGAGACTGAATGAGTCGGTTGGGCTCTTGACATTATTGTGACCAATTGTCCTTATGTATGTATATTTTATAGTAGTAGTATAGTGGTATGTTCTAACGGAGCCCAGCCCTGTGGTTCTGGTGGAGGCGGAGCCGGCCGGAGCAGGGACAGCCCCTCCCTCTGTCCTCTGTCCTCTGTGGAAGACATTTGTAACACAGCGGCTCGACACGGCCTCGTCCACAAACACACACGACGCACAAAGCAGGAAAATGACAAACATGCAGCCACTCGCAGCACGACACACAACTGGGACTTTTTACAACAACAAACTGTACAGGATCCACTCGCTTTGAGGAGATAGAGACAAATAAATGGAAGAAATGTCCTTTTTCTGACTGTAGAACGTGCAGAAAGCTGAACTCACTGCACTGAATCATTAACACATTTTCCTGATATGGCATTAGTCTGAATAATGATGCCCCCCTGCCCCGTGTCCAGGTGAAACACTAAATACATGTTGGATTATCTACGTAATGGACCGTCATGTTGAGGAGGGCTCAGGTTAAGTACAGTCATATGAGCATCGTAACTCAGTCCAGCGTGATGTGAATGTGAATGGACTGTGAGTATTTGCAAAGAGGCAGCCTGGGTAATGGGTTGTTTTCAGTGATATGTAAAGTGAACATAGACAACTTTGATCAAAGAAGAAAATAAGCCATGGTTTTCAAAAAAAGTGCCCTTACCACAGCTGTAATGATTGAAATAGGGATGCGCTGATACCGATACTGGATACAATGTGGGATTGGGTATCGATTCCAAATATCCGATACTACTTGTATTGAGTCTGGTCACATTGATATAAGTGCTGATGTTATTGGCATAAAAATATCAAACTGGCTTTTGTATTGAAGGCTGTGATCAAAAACAAACAGTGGTTAAGTGAAAGTTACAGTATCAACTTCTCCACTGGGAGGTGCTGTTGTTGTCTTCTTCTGTATTTGAACTCTGGTCAGTTTCCAAAGCATTTTCTCAGTTGGAGATCAAATACAGAATGTACCATTTACCAGCGCCTGGAGCATAAGAGTCACCTACAGTACTGTTTGTAATTTAGTTTATGAAATTATATTACAGAATAACTGATCTAACCTATTTGTTTTATGATCTGATCTGAGTTGTTGGATTTTAAGAAAAGTCAGAAAAGTCCACTGATCCTCGCTTAATGTTTTTCCATTACAGTGTATTAATAGAAAACCATTTGCAAAGAGGGCTTTTTCGAATTTTTACTCAATGGCAGCCACTTTGAGGAGAGTATCGGTTGGTATCGGATATCGGCAGACACTCAAACCCCACAGTATCAGTATCAGAAGTAAACAATAAATAAAAAAGTAAAATCAGAGCGTTTCGACTACTCACACATGACGGAAAGGGGAGCTCACTCACTCTCTGAACATCTGAACATCTGGAGCAGGAGCGCGAGGCGTCATCAGAAGCAGGCGACGCGTGTTTGGCATTATTGTACATGGACCACGGACATTCTCCTCTCACAAAAGGACTCTCCTCTCACAGCAGGACCTTCACTCACAGCAGGACCTTCACTCACAACAGGACCTTCTCGCGGGTGTCGGGCAGACGCAGCGCCACGAGGCCGCCGCCCACCAGCGCGGCGAAGGACAGCAGGATGGGCACGGCTTTGGTGATGCCCACAAAGCTGGCGAAGATGGAACTGCCCAGGACGGCCGCCAGCTTGCACAGCGCGTTGAGAACCCCGAACGCCGTGGCCCTGAAGCGCACACACAGAGGCAGGAGAGCGGTCTTTTAAAGTCACAAGACAAAGAAACAGCACGTTGGATCATGTTTCTGATGTTAAGGATGTCAAAGTGAGCCTGAACTGAGATCACAAAGATACAAAGTCTTCATCTCTGCAGCCTTTCTCACTTTTTACTGTGAGAGAAAGGCAACAGCAATTACTACAACCACAATCTGCTCAGAACACAGCCACATCATAGTTATATTACTAAGTATTTATATCATAATGCAATATGAATATGAATATGTGGAAGTGATGCTGGCCAAAAGGAACTTTGGTTTAATTATGTCATTTTGAGCTTTTATAGATAGACATTGATCAATTTCTACCGAATTTGCACCTTTAAGTCTTTAAGTTATGGCAATGGGGATCTTCCATTACAGAATCAGCAGTTTTACACCCGTTTTACTGATCCGACAGAGGCTATAAACCAAGACTGCTGTGATTTATACGTCCGGCCTTCCGACGGCAGACTGGAGTTGTAGCATGTCAATCGACCTGTCTGTGTAATCCACAGAAGTCAAAGGAAATAATGAATCAAGTGAATGGAGCCAGTCCCTATGTTAAAGTGTGTGGGTGTGAAAATAGCTGGATCCATATTAATCATTTTAAAGCTTTTTGTTTTGCTTTTTATTGCATGATAATTGTGGGGGTGACTTCTTGAAAAGTCTGGTGTGTTGTTACTTTGAGGAATATTCATGACAAGAGTATGGAGTACTTTGGTCACACCTTTTGGAGGCGGGGTACAGCTCCACGGTGACCACCTCGATGCCGTTCCAGGCCGCCACGCTCACGCTGTAGAACAGACACTGCAGCGCGATGATGGCCGACTGACTGAAGCTCAGGAAGAGGAGGAACGTGCAGCCGGCCGAGATGAGCATGGAGCCCCCTGCAGGCAGAGCAGGAAAGTGCACTTTTTACTTTGGAGGCTTTATAGAAATCTAGTGGAAAAGAAAGTATTGTATCTTAAAGCACTGGTCAATAGATTTTTCCCTCACCGATGATCCGGACTCGGCCGATCTTCTCCATGAAAAGCGCGGATATGATGTTGCCGGGCAGAACAGCCAGGCTGCCCAGGAAGCTGACCAGATAGATGAGGACGTCGTTCTCCTCCAGCGCGTCCAGGTGGCAGCCGTGCTTGTTCCTCTCAAACGTGGTGTTCTCCATCTTACAGTCGATGAAGCGCTCCTCCCAGAGATCTGGAAAACACCAGTAAATATTCCTCAGTGCTTCAAATAAGAAGAGTCAGCAATCTATAGATGGACCTCCTTCACAGTCTCCTGAGCTGACTATCATTGAAGATCTGAGGATGGACTTCCAAAGAGCAGTGCATGACAAAAAACATGGAAATTTCTCAGTTGTGGAAGACTTTTGAAAGGAAGAACAGACAAAAATCCCTCAAACAAGAATGGAAAGACTCTTGGGAACTGGAGAAGTGCTCAAAGCTGTGATACTTGCCATATTTGGAGCTACTATGTATTAAATCTACAGGAGCCCAAACTTTTGCTGTGGACTAAAAAAATGTCTAATCTGAAATTTATTGGAGTTTGGAGACCATTTCATCATCCTCATGCTTCACATTAACAGACAACCCTTTGCACCTGCCTGTACATTGTAAGGCATGTAATCCTGTGTCTGCTACAGATCACTTGTGATTGATGGCCCATTTTTCATGAGAGGATCGTCTTTCATCCAATTACACTGCACTTACCCAGTCTGTGTTGAGACTATAAATTGACAGAAGACAAGGTGCGCAGTCATAGATGGAGTGATGGTTCTGTAAGGTCATACAGTCTGACTGAAGTGGGCATATCCTTAACATCTAGTATTTATGACTGGGAAAGACCAATATGTAAAGAAGATTATTTTGCAAGTCTGTTTTGTGAACTTTTCATGAAGAACCTTACAAGAGTCAAACAAAGTTATTGGTAGAGAAAAACAAGTTGTCTAAATCTAAATCTAAACTTATTTAATGTAAAGCCGGAATCACACCATAACCCAGTGGTTGCTCATGTAATGTGTGTTTGTCTCAAAGCGTTAATTTACACCAAAAGTGTCAGATCCGCGAAACAGCAGCAGCACATTTCAGTCTGTCCTCTGTTTACACATTGACATTGATCCAAATGTTCTTTCCAATTCTGGCTAGAACCACCAGCTGTGCGTGTGTGTGTGCATGAGACTATGGCAGCACCTCCTGTCTATCTCGCAGATGTTCTAAACCTATTCATGCTGAAATTTTGATTTTAATCTCGTATCCAATCTGAACCAGCAACAGTCAGTACGCAGGTCATCGCTCTTCTGGATGTGGTTACACAAAAGTCACCCACCTGTGTTGTAAAAGACCGTGGAGCGGATGGTGCAGTTCTTAAACATTGTGTCCGTGGACCTGATGCCCTCGAAGCGACAGTCTTCAAACAGCGAGTCTTCGAACTTGACGGAGATCATCTCAATGTTGATGAACCTATGAGCATGGCATGGACACACAAACAAACTGACAGCCAAAACAACATGGACTTCTATCGCAGTGGCAGCGGCAGAACCAAGGCCCACAGAATGAACGTGTGCTCAACACAACACCACGTCCACCATTCTGTCACTTTGAGTTCTGCAAGAGGCATAGAAGTGTAAAGATATACAGTACTATCGGGACATACTGTATATCTGCCCTGGTGTTGTCTGAGCGTCTCGGCCCAAAACCAGAGAGATACTTTTCCAGCTTCACACTCATGAGTAGTGAAATACTTTTAGAGTATAGTATAGTATAGCAGAGTGAAGGGCACAGAAACTCATTGTTTACTGCTTTCACCATGCACAATGATCTGACTCTCCATTAGCATATGCAGTAAAGTATTGACTGTGAACATATAGCTAATGCACTCCACACAAGATCATGCTGCTGTGAACACGGAATGAAATGATCGATAAAGTACAATAATTACATTTACAGCAGTGGCTCCCTGCACACTTTAACACGGCTTTAACGCTCAATTATATCACTCTTGTCCAGGTTTCACTCACTTATCGTGGATGTACTCTCCCTCCTTGTGGATCTGGTTCTCCAGAGAGAAGTTAAAATGGAAGTTTTCAACTCGCTCTTTATGGAACATCTGAAAACACAAGAGGGATTCTATCATTGCTCACAAACAAAATATTAGACAGTTTGTTAACCTACATGAGTGTTTCAGCATTACCTTGACTTTGGCCTCGTACTCCTCGTACTGCAGATGTTTGATCATGTCGGGGAACCACACAGACAGACCATAATAACTGCAAAACACCACAATCAAAGTGTGACCAGTTAATTCTCACTGGAAAATATGTGCACATCAAAGGCACGTACAAAAGGATTCTCCAGAATAAAGCAACATTTACTGCTCATTTCTTGTGGACTGACCTGAAGGCCATGCAGAACCAGATGATGGCCATGAAGAGTGTGGCAAATCTCAGCTCCGCCGACACAAGAGACGCCACGTTCTTCAGCACCTGCTCAGCCACAAACACAACTATCAGGCACATTATATGAGTCTAGAGATGCACCCATCCATCTTTATTATCCTGCAGATACTTGGGTTTGAGGTTCTATCGATTCCTGATACCAAGTGATACCACAAGACTTTCATTAAAGTGGCTGGACAAGGTAAAACAGTGAATAGTCCGTACAGTCGTACCAGTTTGGCGAGCGTGAGTGAGCGCACGGCCCAGCGCTGAACTGGGGTCCCTGTGGCCGCCTGGATCTCGATGAACTCGTCTTCTGCCGTTTTTGGAGCTTTGATGTGCGTGACCTGAAAGATGAAAAAATGTAAATACTTTAAACAGGCCCACGTTCTGTAAATCACCTCTGCACACAGCTTGTATAGCGTTCATGTACAAGAAAAACAAAAATAAATCCTCACAGTGAAGACTTTCTCGGGCTGCCCCTTGGCTCTCCAGTTGGTGTCATGGACCTGCTTCAGAATCATCCAGGCTTCATCATGTTTGGCGTTCTGGAACATCAACAACAACAGGGAAATACATCTGAGAATATTGCCGACAGCAATTCTCTCTAAGGCAAGAAATCTTGCCTTAGAGAGAATGATATGACAGACGGCATGTGAAGTATGGAAGACCATTAGTGTCAGCAGCAACAATACAGTCTTTAATGAAGTGGAGAGGCTAAAGTGGAGTAAAGTGGAGTGATGTGGTGCAGGGCTGACCTCCAGCAGGAAGCGGGGGCTCTCGGGCATGAAGGTGAGCCCCACGAGAGAGGCTATGGCCGGGAGAGCAGCGACCAGCACGAACACCCTCCAGCTGTGGAACTGGAACTCTGTGCCCATGGAGAAGCCCCAGCCTGAACACATAAACACAAGAGAGGGGCATCAGGTCAGGAACACACTCCTGCAGAGAAGACTGGTCAATACCGCAGAGAGCAGCAAGAGACGGGTCACTTCTGCTAGAACTAAACTACACTGGGATAATGGCCAAGAAGAATATGCAAAATCCCCACAGAAAAGCCTTGGGAATTGAACCTAGGACCACTCTACAGGGGGTTAAAGTTAAGACTGTGATTAAGATTTCATAGTGGCAGGGTTTTTCATAGGATCATGGTCAAGCTTTCTGCACTAAAAGGAGTTGGCAGATGGTTGTAGCCTCTTTGTTGATTCTGTCCCTTCATCCTTTTGGATCATTTGAATAAAAATGTGCTTGTCAGCGATCAGGTCTAGGATAGTCCACATTTTCTGGCTTAAAATACTCTATATAAAACGAGCCAGTCTTTTAAAATCACAGTGTTTGCCCAGAAAATCAAATGAAATCATCAAAAATAAATCACATCAAACAAATCAATCCAGATGGACAACAAACATCCAGGAACATTAATTTAAGAAGAAAAAGCACAATTTAATATTCAGCAGTAAAAGTAAACAGATGGATGGAGGAGTGTGGTCAGTACCGTATCGAGGGATGATTCCCCAGGCCGTGAAGGAGGCGTAGATCCCTCCCATCATCCAGAACATGCAGAGCCAGGACAAGTGCTCTCCTCTCTTGTCCATCTGGAGGAACTCCGCAAAGTACGTGTAGACTATGGGGACTGTGCCTCCAATGCTGCCAAAGGAAACACATGCACATCATTGAGCAGTACTTTGGAACAGCAATAGCACAGAAAAAGTATTATCCTATAAAGATATCATTGCAATATTTTAGTTTATCGCTTCCACAAATTATTTCATTTAAACACAAATCATACGTCATTGGTTTTTTCAGCAGCTTGAGCCATAACAAGACTTCAAAAACACACTATTTTTTATGCACTTTTTTAGTTTTAGGCTGAGTTTGTAAAATATGTGTTGATATCAGTCAGATGAAAGATAATAGTAATTTTGTGATATATAGTGGCTTCTTGCATTATATTACTTTTTGTGAGACCTGTGCTTTCCAATAATACTTCTATAACAACAGTCAGAATCTTGAGTATACTGCATTATGCTTAAACTGCTGACATGCTGCACTACACTACGGTGGGCGTGTGCTTGACTGCTCTTCCTCCTCTTCCTCTTCTTCCTCGTCGTCTCTGTCTCTTCTCCATAAACACAAATGTGGAATGAGTGTGGTTTGGTTGGTTTGGTGTGAACAGCTACACTCTCTCCCTCCTCAGAGTGTGTGACCTGATTTCAGAGTGGGTCCCTGTAGATCCTGGTTATTTTAAGATGGCGCTCGGTGCACACACACGCACACCATCACACACACACACACTGGTCTGACGGGTGTGGATATATATATATATATATATAGGAGATATGGATTTATGCTGCAGACACTGTGGACGTGCTGCAGTGCTCATAAAACATGCAGGGCTTTAATGAACGTACGGCTGCAGTGTCGGCCGTAAAGACACGACTTGATGGGATTTTAAGCAATAACTGAAGGAGAAGAAGCAAGTGACAACAATAAACTGGAGTAAAACCAATTTGTTATGCAAGGAAGGACTTTATGTTGTACTTTGGATTGAACGTTCTATCCCCCATACAAATGAATGGAGCGGGTCCCTGTATTGGCACCTAAATACAGCTGAAAACATCTGGATGCTTCATAATTTTCTATGTTTGATGGCTACATGTTCATGGCTTGAGTGTCAACATTGAGTAATGAATTTTGCCATTATTTGTTTTGACTGCCCTCTACTGTGTGAAATGACCATTTGACATTTTCTAACAACATGGTTAGAAAAAGATCCATTATTTAACTTTAAATGACTTGGTAAGATCCTTTGGCAGTTGAGACAGGCCTGACATTCTCTAAAGGCCACTCAAAGTACAATGTGCTTTAACCGGTCATTGATTTTGTCACAGCCTGTATCTGCATGTGCTAACAGAACATAAATGGTTCTAAGCCTGGCCTTCCTTGTGCCACTTGCATTTATTCTCACTGTTTTTGAAACAAGTGACACTCCATACATTTGCACGGAAAGCTGTATGTAAACAGAACAAGATGGCAGCTGATCAGTGGACAGTGGAAAAATCTACTTTCATTCCTGTTTTATTCCAGTTTTATTGCATTTGTGGTCCTTACCCAATACCGGAGAGCAGCCTGAAGAAGAGGAAGAAGCCGTATCCCTGGGCGAACGAGGACAGGAAGGCGAACACGCAGTTAATGGCCAGGGCCACGATCAGACACTTCCTGCGGCCCACTTTATCCGCCAGGCCTCCCCACAGGAACGCCCCCACCATCATGCTCAGGAACACCACCAGACCTGGAGAAAAATACAAATAATGCTCAGGAACACCACCAGACCTGGAGAAAAATACACACATCATGCTCAGGAATACCACCAGATGACCACATGAAACACAGTCATTGATATAATAAATTATCTTTGGCTCCAAATACATTTAGGAATGTATTTCACAGTGTCTTGAGTCTGTGTATTTCAAATGTGCCTGAAGACAAACTGTATTGTAATGTGTTAGAATCTTGTTTAAATAAAGCTTAATATTGGGTCCAAGAGTCAATATTGAAATCCTTATGCTAATATGATGTGGCTGTTGTTTACATAGATACATGAGAGGAAATGCACCACACACTCTTGCCTTGTTGGCTCGAGTTAATCTTGTTAATTCAGCGTTGATCAAGTGAAAAATCCCACTGCTGTCGACTCGTTGCAAAGGCTCAGTTTGCTGCCAGAATGGAGAAAATTGATTTAGTGCGTATTTAAACAAAAGGTAATGAAAAACCTCGCCTTGACTTCATTAAGAATTAGAAAATACACTGTTGAGGCGACCGCAGTGCAGCATTAAGAGCCAGATCTGGAGCCAGGATCTGACTCACACTCAGGAGGATGCAGTGGGACATTTTAGCCCACTGTGCATGTTTTGGACTGGACTCAAGGAAAACCACAGTGAAAACTCTCTTTCCAAATAAGTTTTAAAACATTTTATAGATTAGTAGCATGCTTCTTGTTAATTTCATCTAACATTAAACCAAAAATATGAGGCCAATTCTCGTCAAATGAAAAATGTCTGAAAGCTTGAGAATGGTAGACAAGAGATGGTTGAGTTTATGAGTTTCTGCTTCTCGTTTTCCAGATCAATGCTGTAATAGAGGAAGCTCTTTGAACCTGCAGCTGCCTCTCTCTCTGCATCAGAAGCATTTTTCACAGGGTCATTTCTCATTTCTCTGATCTTCCTTCTCTTCTGTCCAGCTCAGCATCAGAAAAAGCTCCGTTAATGTGCTCTTCTTCTGGGTTTATTTGGTCTGACAGAGGCAAAGATTTTTCTGCTCCAGCTCATTTCAAACCCTCTGTTTTAACGGCCCTATTCTTAAAGGTACACTATGAAACTTTGAAAAAAAAATATCGTTAGGATCCTAGAGGTACACAGCCCTAGTTTATAAACCATTTCACAACTTTCAAGGTCACATTTCAAGGTCACTCTCAAAGTATTGCTCATCAAAACTAGCCTGCATGCTCACAAAGAATATCAATGCATTGTAATGGAATGATCAGCCTTTTTGTACTAGTAAAAACAGTAGAAGAGAAAGAAGAATCTATTGTTTGCTCTGGCATCTGACACTGCTATGAGTCTTCCCCATTTTCTATAGGCATTATTCATATACTCACAAGTGTGTCATTCTCCAAATACTGCCATCACTTGTGCCATATTGACTGGTACTGGCAGATCCCCTGTACTACTGCGTTGTGTCTGAAGGGCCACATGCGCTGTCCTTCTGTTCTCCCTGGCCTCCTCCCTCTCCATTAGAACAACATGCACCTGCTGTAGGAGAGCCAGCCTGCCCCAGTGCCAGGGCCCAGTGTCCCGGCTCGACAGGGGCAGATGGTGGAGCGCAGGGGGAGGCTGCAAACATGACTCAGCAGCTCACAGCCAGAACCGCTCCTCACACTCACTTACATCAGGGAAACCTACTTCAGTCCAGTTTCAATACAGGGAGACACTTTTCATTTTCAGCTTTTTGGGCCGGTTTGGCCTCTTCTAGCTTCTAGTTTTGCCTGCAGTGTCTCCCCTTAAACCCAGAGTTTTGGATGATCAGATTTCTGGAGTGAACGTAAACACATCAGATCTGATCAGTGAATTCTCCCAGTGAATTCTCTGACCATTGTAAACGTAGCCACTGGACGACCTACTTTGTGGTTAGATTAACGCATTAATCTATAAGGGAGAGTGTGTTTTGGAGCAATAGTGGGATGTGGAGCAGGGCTGAAAGGCAAGGTCAGGACATGGAGGATCGATGGCTGCAAACTCTGCTGAGTCACAAACATCGCCCGGAGCTCCTGCCCACACCACCAGAACTCCACAACAACAGAGAGAGGACAGAGGAGGAGAAAACTCAGTCAGTCTGTCAAGAACTCACTCAGAGCAGAGGCAGGGGATGATGTAACTCTTGGTGAGAAGAGTTTGTTTGAAGAAGAAAAAAAAATCCAAACAGAAAATGCATTCATGTTTTACTTATGTTTTCATTGTTTGCCAGTATTGTCCACACATACTATAGAAATGTAATCCGAAAATATGTCGACTGCTGACTAGTACATTGTATAGAAGTTTGTACAGTGACAGCGCAGTAAATGTAACTTTTTGAGCCCTGTGTGTTGCAGTTTTTTAATGCTGTAGTGCCAGTGCCAGTAAAAAAATATGTTCACTTGCAGCTTTTCCCCTTACATCAGTAATTTAAAGTGGGCCAGACACAACTGTAGAGCCTTGCATTTATTCTGAATGGCCCATTAGCTAATTACACTGCAGCATTCACTGAAGAATTACAGACAGCTTTGGAAATGCTGCAGGAAGTGACTCAGTCTGTGTCCCGATAAACAGAGCAGATATACACAAACAAACGGCAAAATCAAACACGATATTCATTATATAATTTAATATAAAGAAT
Source organism: Lythrypnus dalli (assembly GCA_011763505.2). NCBI lineage: Eukaryota > Metazoa > Chordata > Actinopteri > Gobiiformes > Gobiidae > Lythrypnus > Lythrypnus dalli. The sequence continues at coordinate 6,483,766 of JAADKR020000002.1, forward strand.
TGTGTGTTTTTTTTTTTTTTTATCAAACCAGGTCAAAACTAAGTCTAAACCAGTTCAGAACTACAGTAGGTCTAAATCAGGTCTAAACCAGGTCAGAACTGGCTCTAAACAAGGTCAAAACTAGGTCTAAACCAGGTCTAAACCAGGTCAGATCTCGTCTCCTTGTGGAGAGGTTCTTAGGTCTGCTCAGGAGTAATACGCAGAGCTTAAAGAGTATTGGATCAGAAATGACTTGCATATTGTGTGTCTCGTCTGCTGTGCCGTCTGCAGTCTGGCTGCAGCCTGGTCTCCTCGTCTGAGGATTAAACACAGTTTGTGCAGTCGACAGTAAAATGCAGGCTCCAGTTTTCATGATGCAGGATTTGAGTTGAAAATGCAGTGTAGACCACACAATGTGGGACATTTGGTCACCCTAATCCACTAAAGGACAAGTATTAGCACCACCATGCTCACAGTGGTGCAACCCTTTCTATTATTTAGTCGGACAAGCTAATGTTGAGTGTGCTTTTACACAGGCCATAATGGTCGCAGTCACTGAACACATGTGAGTGGGCAGTTTACAGGGTTACGGTCAGCAGTGCTGCTGTGGTCAGTGCAGAACAGAGAGAGAGAGATGAGCTTCTTTACATCCTCCAGGAAGAAACACACACACACATTATTGCCCAAAGCAAACACCAGCAGAGAAAACTAACATAAACAACCCTTCAGCATTATGTAGCTGATAGCTTTAGTCATCTCTCCATCTGTAACTGTGTCCATTTAAGGCTGAGAGGTCTCTGTGGAATGACTTTCTTTGCAACTTGTGGATTTATCTTAGACTTTGCTGCATTCTTCCACAGCAGGTGGTGTGTCCAAACAGAACAAGAAAGTGACTGTGGAGCCTCTTACCCAGCGTCCCCTTCTCTGCGTTGGACAGACACAGGTCCTTCTCGGCCGAGGGCAGGACGAAGGCCACCACGAAACACTCCACTCCGTCCGCCATCAGGGCCAGCCCCAGGACCATGAAGAGCGTCCACTGGAACTTCCCGTGTCCACAGTCCTCCATGATGTCCTCGTACTGCTCCGACAACTCCTGCAGCTCTGAGGCCGCGCTTTTGTCCCCTCGAGACTTCGTCCTGCAGCACCAGAGACATCAGTGAGTAAAGACATGGATTTTATATCAAATCTAACCTAATGGAATACACTGTGATCTAAGTACAAGTGCATTGTGTCAAAGAACCCATATATATTTTAAAGAACTTGCATAAGTTTGGGAAATGTGCTGTCTTTTAAATTCACAGTAAAAGTATATTGTCCCAGATATGTCCCATCCTTTTTAAACACTACAGTGGCTGCAACTCAAGGAAAACAAAACATTCAGAGTCACAGCTATATAAACGCTGACATTTTCACCAAATATCCTTGATTGACCGAGGAGTGGAAGCAGGGGGTTTTACATTACAAGGAGCTCATTTCTCTCGAAGGACAGAGACTCATGATGCAGAGAGGCACGATCACCTGCTGTCACAGATCATTGCTTTTCTGGGTAAACAGAAGCCTGTCAACACTAGGG
>JAADKR020000002.1:6491327-6502738 GCA_011763505.2 Lythrypnus dalli
GGAGCAAAATGCGTTCATAAATAATGCATGGGCGAGGTGCACACAGTAAACAGCGCACACACACACACACACACACACACACACACACACACACACACACACACACACTGACCTTTTTGAGCACGCCGTCCGACTCTGTCCTGCGCAGATCCACAGATTCATCCGCTTCTTCCTTCTCTCCGTCTGCAAACACACGAGACTTTAATGAACCCGCAGATCCGCATTTGTGACATTTAAACAACATTACAGCCCAGAGATTACATCAAAATACACATATACAAGCTGCCATAAAATACAATGTATAGATATCAATTTGAAAGGTTTGCCGACATAAATATGAGGAAAGAATGTATTTGCAAGTTTGTCATTATGTATTCATGAATATATAAAGGCATTTTATGCAAAAATATGGCCAAAAAATGCATATAATTACAGCAAAAAAATAATCTAAATAATGGACTGACTGGATAATAGCTACAGTATGGCGTTTTAAGAAACACGTGACAGGCTTCTAAAGGCAATACAAGTGAACGCCATTATTATTTTGTGAGGCAAATCTGTTTTTTGGGAAGCAAAATTTAAATAAATCAGGCAATAATTGCATATGAAAATGGTTTCTAAGGTTTCTGGTTCATTTTCCCATGAAGAGGGTACAACACCAGAGAAGATAATGTATCCTGGAGCTATGATAAACATCCATAGCCACTGGGTCCCTATGAAGCAAAATAAGCACCAATATCAAGGTTTTTTGCCTTAAAAGGTACAAAAGTGTTATTTTAAGTCCAAGACTGGAAAGTCTGAAGTCTGTAGGAGCTACTGAGGTGGAGATGTGACATGTTTGGTCTCCATCTGTCGTACGTGAGGGACCGAGAGCCTCTGGAATCTATATATGGCACTTTAAACATGGTTCCTATGTGGAAGACGCCAGTGGCAAAAAAGTCAGAGGGCTCTTTTTCTCCAAATAAGGTTGTAAGCTCTGTATTAATGACATTGTACTGGGACAGTTTGTTCTATTTTTCAGATAAGGGAGAAAACTAGCTGAAAATCTATACATTGACCACTACAAGAAAAAATCTATGTTTTCGTCTGCTATGTCTTGGTTTAATGAATATAATTTAGAAACTGCATGTTGTATTTACTGTGAATGTCTATGTGCGATATAAAAATAGCCTTGATGATCATAAACAACATAAATAGCACAAGTATCTGTAATGAGGAAGGACACAGGCTGTAATGACACATAATGCTGTAAATGAGCGCTCGGTGTGACCTTGATCCTGGCGGGGAACCTACTCTTGCTGATGTTCATCTGGTGGCTGTCAAAGCCTCCAAATGTCTCCGCTCTCCGGGGCAGGGAGACCGGACCCACGCCGCCCCCTGCAGGACCCAGGGACACACTGCAGGCGGCTCCTCCTAGTCCAGTGTTGACCAGAGAGTGCAGGGACTCCACTGCGGACGAGACACAGCATTAGTGGTCAAAAAGAAGGTCTCTAAACATAGACTTTCACCTACTCTAAACAAAAATACCTAATCTCCACAATAACATGTTTAATTATCGCACTGATTCAATGTTTCTCCATAGATTTAAATGGGAAGTTGTAAGTCAAATGCAGTATTTATCACATTGTGGCACTACTTTACTGCAGACTTATACTTAAAGGTACACTATGGAACTTTTTAGGTGAAAAAAACAACAACTTGATATTAAAGTGCAATCATAAAGCACCTGGGTCACTAAAAAAATCAAATGAGCACTAATATCAAGTTTGTTTTTATTTGCCTGAAAGGTTCCATAGTGTACCATTGACAATATTTTAAGTATTTTTGCAGAGGGATTTTTTTAAGGCCAGTTTTGAATTTCAAGGCAATGTTTTGAATTTTCCCACTAATAAAAAGCTTATTTTAAAAGCTGAAAAAAACCCCAATATAACTACAAAATAAACCCATGAATGTAAACCTGGCTTAATTCAATGTAAATGTACTTTGTTCCTGATCTCACTTGGCCACGCCCTCACCTTCCTTGAGCGCCTCCCTGATGATGGGCTCCCCCTTCGTGATGTCATCAGGTGTGGCCCTGAACAGCATGCGCTCGCGTACGGCCGGATACGCGTCGTAAAGGGCGGCACTGCACTCGCTCAACTCTCGGAAAATCAGCACCTTCTCCTCCAGCAGAGACACAATCTGCTCGTCTTTACTGCGCAGCAAGTCTGCAACAAAACCACACCAGCAGCTTTAGATACAGATCAGGTTTACATTGAGAAAGGCCACCAGAAAACATAAAGTAAAATACGAACACACTCATATTAGAACTTTTAAGGCCCTATACCTGATAAACAAAGTAAATTCATTTGTTAGTTGTGTCTGGACTCATTCTTAACTTTCCAAAATTCCCATTTCTCCAGAGATCTGTTTATGAATGTTTTTTCAGAGTCACTTTTTCGGTTACTATCTCAGAAATGCTAGAAATCTATCCTGCAAGTCCATGAGCATGATGCAAATTTATAATCTAATGCATAGTATATTTTTCACGATTATCTGAATATAATACTAGAGGAAAAAAACCCATTCTGTTCCACTACGAGAATAGAAAATCATGTATAGGGCTTTCAAAATTATATAAGAAATAATATAATACTACATTTTATCCCTCATAATCTACTACTAAAAACAACCAAAAGCTACCAAGTTTGGAAATACAAACATTATTTTGAGTTGATCTAAAGCAGGGTCTCAGGAGCTAAAAGTATCTCATCCATCCTTTTCAAGTAGCTCTTCAAAGGCCTTCTACATTTCAACTTACATTCAGCAAGTTATATTTTTAATAATTTATGATTTAATTTGAACATTCACTCCAAACATTTAGGTGGATACACTAAAGTATTCATTTTGATTTATGTGTGAGAAACATCATCTTGAGTGCTGCTAAACTCCAGAGGTTGCATAATTACTCGGATTTCTTCAAAGCGTCGAAGCTCTCTGCTATTTCTGGTTCATAAAAGCAGCTCAGGAGATAAAACAAAGGTTGGAGACGCCTGATGTGAAGCTGAGAATAATGTCGTCTGATGCTGGGGACGTGAAGTCAAACTCATCCAAACACTTGAAAGGTTTTTAGCGAGGGTATTTTTTATAAATAAACACTGTTTTTAATACAGTGTGGATGTTACCTCGGATCTCCTTCACTCTGCTCTCCTGCTGTCTCCTGTCCTCCTCTGTCTCACTGGGAATGCCTTCGTCCTCGTCCTTCTCCCTTTAAACACACAACAACAGAGAGTCACTCAGTCTGTAGGTCGTGTGTGTAAAAATAAAAGTGTAAAATGTTCTAACATGCACTGCATTGCGTCCTGGATGATGGCCCTCCAGGCGTTGCGTTCTTCTTTGCTGCAGGCCAACACTTCCACCATCTCCGGCTTCTCAGTTCCAGCCGTGATCAGGAACAGACCTAAACATCACAGTCACAGTCAGAATCAGCCTCTGCAGAACTTTTCCAAATATATAATACTGTGTATATATATATATAACAGAGTAAAAGTGCTTCTGACCTCGCTCTTCATTGGCCACTTCTCGGACGATGAGGTTCTGGAGGGAGATCACTGTGGAGCGCTGGTCCTGAAGGGAAAACAATAAGAAATTCAAGTCATTTAATGTTATACAGTCATATATAAACTTATGTGAGTGGGCATTGGGACCATTCATTGTGAGGGGGAGGTTTAAAGGAGACATATCATGCATTTGGAGCCTAAAAATTATGGAATCAGATATGGGACAAAACAACTTTAGGACATGGTTTAAAGCTATATAATAAACCAATTATGCATGATTTGTCACCTTTTAAGTGAAAAATTCAAGAGGAAAGTGATCATGAGCTTTGATAAACTCACCAGTGCTGCAAACACATATTTCTGGTCTTTCTCTTGAAGGAACACCAGGACGTCTGAGAGCAGCAGGGAGTGGACTTCTGCAGAGGCAAAAGGAAAAACAAAAACAAACATTAGAGACTGTTTCAAAGATGAACCGAGAGCAGAGTGAGTGAGAGTGAACCTTTGAGTCGTCCGGCCGAGTTCTTCAGCTGCAGGGCTCCGTCGTGAAGGAGTCTCCGGCCTCTGACCAGGTCCTCTTTGGCAAACATCTGACCGCTCTTCATCCGCATGATGGACTTACTGTCAGTGCGGCTGTGGACCAGGAACAAGGCATTCAAACCAACAACACACAATGTCCAGATATTTTCCTTGACAAATAAAGATAAATACAATTGAAAAGTGGGGACTAAATTGAATACTGACCTGTGGACCTCCTTGAGCCGGCGTTTCTTCTCCTGCTCATTCACTTTGCTGTCGACGGCCGTAATGATCTCCTTCACGAGCTGCAGAGCCTCAGTCACACACGCCTGATCGGAATCGGTCTCTGAAACACAAGAATCACAAATACCCAGAGAAATAAGTACATTATAACATCTGTATCCAAGACATATTGATCACAACATGAGTTTAAGACGAGACGCTGCAGGTGGATAATGTTTTTATCCGTTTTAAAACTCTTTTTTGTGAAATCCCTGACCTTTGGTGTGCTGCAGGATGCGCTGGATGAGGACTGGATACTTGGTGATTCTCTGTGTGACCAACAGGATGCACTCTGGGATACTGAGCCTCCTCACTATCGCACTGCTCATCACTTTCTGCAAATCCACAACAGGAGACACTTCAGCTGGACGCCTCGACTAGAGCTACAAATACTAAAATAATGAAAAAGGTGAATACTGACCTTGATGAAGTTCTGGAAGCGCTTGTCCTTGGCCAGCAGGTCTTTGTAGACGTTCACAGCTTCATTGTGCCGACTGCAGAACTTCCCGTAAACCTTCTTCATGCGTTCAGCACTGCTTCCTGAAAACTACACATGGATTCACAGCTTAGGTCAAATGGAATGCCAGACTAGTCATGTTTTCTGTTTAAATCTGGTGACATTTTGATTGAAAAAAAGCCTAAAACCCTGGTGCTGACCTGTTTGACCAGTGTGTCCCCGATGCTGCAGATGATAAAGCCGCTCTGCTGTCCTTCCACTGAGGACCCTCTCTTCTGCTCCAGGAGCTGGTTCAGGAACTCTGTGTGCGTCTCCACCAGGTCGTCCATCACAGGGAAGATCTGCAGGACATTCAGGACACACAGTCACAGTTTAAAGTCCCTCCTGACCACATGAGACCATGAGCCCTTTGGTGATGGACACTGACCTTCTCCAGAGTGTGCAGGTCCAGCTGCAGCTCTTTCTGGATGCTTTTGTAGTAAACTTCAGACATGATCCGGAGCGTCCTCACGTGGTGGAACTCCGTCTGGTACAACTCTGAGAAACAAATATTTACATGTACATTAGGGCCGAGAATCAAAATTTAAAAAGTAACTAATTAAAGGTACACTATGGAACTTCTTAGGCAAAAAACAAAAACAAAAACTTGACATTATGTGTATTTGACCTTTTAGTGACCCAGGGGCTATGGTTGGTTAGTATGAGACCTTTACTTTCCATCAATGATTTGAAGTATTTTAAAGGCCACCGTGATGGAAAGTAAAGACGCTATGCTAACCACCCATCGCCGCTGGGTCACTAAAAGATCAAATAGGCACTAATACTAATCAGGTTTTGGTTTTTTCAGCCTAAAAAGTCAGAGATAAACTGAATTTTGTATCAACAACATGTATGTAAACAGATGCTACCGTAGATGACGTCTTGTCTCTTGATTTCATCTTTCTTCAGCGTCTTTAAGAACTTCTTGTCCACGGTGCTGCTCCAGGAGTCCGCCTCCAGGTCCTTGACGTCCCACTCGAACTCCCCCATGAGCTGGTTGTCCATCATCTCTGTCCCTGAGACACAAGATCAGCTCATGTGTGTAAAAAATAACCTGTTTTACAAAGTGTGGGACAAATGCATGAGGTGTGGACGTACCTTCGTCAGTGAGGGACTCTGTGGAGGCGCTGACCGCACTGTTCTGGTTCAGAGAATCTGTGGACTGAGACCTGACCTTCAAACTCTTCAGCGTCACATCATCCAACCTGAGGACAACAAGGAGTTAGAGAGAGACACTCACACTGGACAGAACGACTCAGAGCTGTGTACTCAGGGCAGCTTCAGGTTTGGCCAAGTGAAATTTAAGACTTTTTTCATCTTATTTTACTGACAATGTAAATAAAAAGCATATTAAATGAAATGATAATGGAGATAAAATAGGCTCCTAGAGAAATTAAGATCAGCATAAGAAAAATTATATAGTTAGACATTATACATTTTAAACTGTACTAGACTGTCGTAATGATTTTATAAAGAAAGTACATCGATTTAAAAAGCAAACAATATTTTAAAGCATATTTTGACAAATATATGTGCACTGGAAAAAAAGCCATCTTGTCTTTGGCATTTTTTCCAACTACGGTAATTTCCGACTAATTCTAACACAGTGGAAGAAAAATTAAGACTAATTGCTAAAAAAATATATGTTTTTTAGTCATATTTAATGCTTTTAAGACCTTAAATTTGACATGATCAAATATAATAACATTATAATAATTCAAGCCATTCAAGTCCCTTTATTTAAGAGAAAATTACATTGTTTCTAACCAATATACGACTAATTCTAACACAATAAAAGAAAATTTAAGACTCCTCACTAAAACCAATAATGCTTTTTGGTTATATTTAATGCTTTAAAGGCCTTAAATGTGGCATGATGAAATATAAGACCTTTCTAATGCTTATTTGGTAGAAGTAGAGTAAAAGAGTCACCCGGCGATGTTGCTGGTGGAGATGCTCTTGCTCAGGTTTCCGTGAGTGGTGAAGATGCTCGGAGTGCGTTTGGGCTGAGCTGAGGGGAACTGGTCCTCGGGCGACGTGGCCGTGGACCAGCGTTCCCGCGACGACGAGGACACGGAGGACGCAGTGGACGATGTGGAGGACGTAGCTGTAAACAGAGACAGGACAGGGCTTAAGGAACTTTATCTGAATGAATTTTCTATCTATTTAAATTTATAAATGAACTCTTCTGTGCATGGATACAAACCATGTCAACATTTGTGAATGGGAACATGTGGAAAAAAGACAGCAAGGCCACCATACTTAAAGTGACTTCCTGGATGTCCCTGGCTCACTTGCAGAAAATAGTCCAAATATACACAAAGAATGAGTTTGACCTGTTTTCTACTTGGGCAAAAACCTAACACGTCAAGGGAGAAAACATTACACCATCCATAAAAAAAAATCAATGTCACCTGCTGTGTCTCTCTCGCCTTAAACTAAGAATGTTTGTTCAAAAGCCCCATATCTTTTCTGATATTTTTTGATCCTTTGCACACTGTCACAATATGAGGAAAATGTAACAAAAATGCTCCTCATAACTCCCCCTGAACTTGGTATGACCCAAACCAGTCTTGAGTTTGCATTAATCATAAATGTTATATTTGCAATTATTATTTTTCATGCTAAATAGGCAAACAAATTACTTTGTGTGGGAGTGTCCTGTACAGTGCATGTTATTTATTGTCCCTTTTATTATTATTCCTTACATTTGGTCCTGGTAGTGGCGTTTGAAGGAGCTGCGTCTGGAGCCATGACTTGAAGCTGGAAAAACAAAAAAGCAGCAGCAGTGTTAGAGGAAGCAAATGTAGAGCAGTCAATGATTTTCAGAATGCATAAAGCTCACTGTTAAATCTGATTTTTTTATGGCTGGCACATAACACTTTGCCCGGCTGAGGTTAAATATGCACTAAACATTAACACAGATGATGAAATATTGGGATTTCAGAGTGGAGGATATGGAAGCGTCACCTTGTTTTTGCTCTTGGTGCACACGGCCACACTGTCCCGGCAGCTCTTGTGCACCTGAACGCCACAGTCTGCAGGAAAAGAGACGCTCGGGGTTAGAGAGGGTCCAGGGGAGAGTGCAGAGCAGCAGAAATCATATCACACTGTACTTCCTGAAGTCACAAGACTTTCCAAAAACTAATGTTCTCCCCCTATAGCTCAGTGTTCTACGTTTGCAATGTCAAGGAAGTCAGGAAGCCTTTTTTGTCTTTTTTCTTTGTTTTGTAGGGAATAATATGAGAGAGCTGTCATTCAGGAATTAGAAGAGTATTGTATGTTGACTTTAACAGTGAGGTCCAATTCCTGCCCTTATCTGCTTTCAGCGCACATTATAGTTTTTTTTTTCAATTGATAAAAAACTGTTCCTCAAAAAAAGCACGCATTACTCAAAATATTGCACACTATTTCCTCAAAATAGCAACAGTTTTGGGAACAGTGTGTCAGTCACGAAATGTGTGTTAATACTTATGAAATAAACCCCTAAATTTAAACCTGGCTCAATCCATTGTTGTCTTGTTGCCGAAAATATTGAATTTTTTTGGCATTTTGAGGCTTAAAATGCCAAATTAGTATACAAAACATAAAATGACACATAACTTGCAATACATTTTTTCTCACATTTATCCCAGTAATCTACCAGAGACGTTTCAAACTGATATCTCATTAGAATCAGTCAAATCTTCCAGTCAATAAGATTATTACAACCACTTTTGGTTCCTCTATTTTTATTTAAAGAGTGAACTTTCCTCCAGTAAGTCAGAGTTATCAGTGAAAAGTGTTCTTACTGCTGCAGACGAGGCACTCCTTTGTCTGCAGGGGTTTGTGGCAGTGGCAGCAGCTGGAGACAGAGGGACAGACCGGGACAAACACGTGTCCCTGAGGCGTCCTCTTGTCCTTGTCCTTAGGCTCGCGCTCCTTTTCTCCTTTTCTCTCCTTCTCCTTCTCCTGGAAAACACACACAGAAACATAAGTGTGACCAACAGGTATAAAGCTGCAAGGACACTTTTATAAGCAGTGGAAACATGTTTTAATTTAGTTTTAGTCAAGATTTAGTCACATACTTTAATTTTCCTCAAGTAGAAATAACAAAATAAATCCTGAAATAAGGAGAAAAATATACAATGTATCCTCTCCCTTCAGTGAACAGAGAACTGACTAAAGTAAGATTATAACAAGAAAAACATATTGAAGGGACACGTCTCTAGTCCTCCAGAGGGACATGTCTCTAGTCCTCCTGAAGAACATGTCTCCCCAGTCCTTACCTCAAAAAAGCCAAAGTCGGCCCACCTCGAGGAGCTGAGCCTCTTCACCAGTTTATCCGTCATCTTCTTTTGTCTTTCTTTTGTTTTGTCTCTTGTCTAAAGTCCCAGTCTTTACATAGTGTCCATTTGTCCCTTTGTCTTCCTCCCTCCGTGTTATTGCCTCATCGACTGCCTCAAACCCAGGAAGTGCAGGCAGAGGCATCAGTGACTCCAGACTCACTTCCTCTTTCACTTCTGCATTTCTGACCGACCCATGAGTCACTGCAGGACGTCAGTGAGTCCAGGGAGACAATAACGGCTAATAAGGGACTCAATGAGCGGCTAAAAATAATGCAGAAAACTAGAATCTCTTGGAACTGGACATGCAATTATTTTCCATGACCTTTTAAGGTGAGATACTGCAGGTGAATAAGGATTTTTTTCAATGTAGAAACTTTTGCTGTAAATTACTGACATATATATGAGGGGAAAAAATGTATTGCAAGTTTTCTGTCATTTTATGTTTTGTATAAAAATCCACGTTTTCAACTGTTGTCAAACATGAGGTGATATCAAAGCCCGCTTAGAAAATTCATGCGATAAATGTGAGATACAAATCAGTGTATTAAAGTGTCCTCTGAGCTAAATGCTAAATCATATTCAGTGACGTAACCACCCACATTTCTTTGTAGACTTAAATGGGAAATAGTTACATCAAAGGCCACTATTTTTCACATTGTTGCGACAACATTTCCAATTTAGTACCTCAAACTTTCCAGTCTTTGACATAACATTTGGAAGTTTATTTTAATGTCTAATTCCAAGCCAGATTTATTGAGTTTTGAACAGAAAAAGGAAGGCGATATTTCAACTCCTAACCAGCTTATTCAAAAACTAAACAAATAAACCTAATCTCTGAAAAATATTGTAACTCAACATTGAATTTGAATAAAACCATAAAGTTAAACCTGGTTCAATCCATTATTTTGATTTTGTCACAGAAAATATAGGCCTAACTTCAATATGAAAACAGAAAATGACAGAAATGCATTTGTAAAACATCTAATTTCTTATATTTATGTAAATATATTTATAAACCTCTTCCTGACTGAAATACAATTGTTCACTGTGGACCTCTCTTACCTTTCCCTTCTTGGTCATCTTGTTTCTCAGGTAGCTGAATGTCCGGCTGATCCTGGGCCCTCCCTTCACCTCCGTGGAGCTCCTGAGCGGCCCGGGCTCCTCTTCTGAAATACTACAGGACACACACAACATGTTAATCTGTCAAATAACTCCACTTTGTGCCATTTGTGTCACATCAGAAATACTAACCTGCATTCCACTGAGTTGCACACAAAAGAGCTGGAGCCTGGAGGAAAGAAGACGCAGGATTAGGACAAAATGTGAACATTATTTATGAGGAAATATGGAGTTATAGACACAAGCAAAGGAAGTGTAAGTGGATGACCAACGCCCTCTAGTGGCAGTTTGCAGAATTAAGAGGAGATGCTGCAGGAAACTCAATTTTTAACAGTAACATCTTTAATTATTATTATTATTATTTAGTACTTTAAACACAGTATTACACATAAAACACCAAACCAGAATTTTTGGACATCTTATTACTGCTATTATATAGTATTTTAGAGAGAATTAAGAACACTGGGGAAGGATGGGGAGCACTTTAGATTACTTTCTTTTTTATTATATACAGTCAGCTCCATAAATCTTGGGACAGAATTTTGTTCTTTAATTTGTTTATCAAAAGTTCTCTAAGCTACAGTCACATAATTTATATGGTTATAAAGTTCAGACTCTCAGCCTTAATTTGAAGGTGTTCTCATCAAAATCAGAGAAAGAGTTCTGGAATTACAGCTCCTCAAAATGATCCGTCTCTTTTTCAGAGGCTCAAAAGTATCAGGACTGAAGCTGAAACACCATCATGATCCACCACTGCACTTTCTTACTGTTTTACCTTGTTCTGATCTATGTTTAGCATTTTATTTGTAAATGCAGTGGTTTTAAATAAGACATGAGAATAAAACTTAGAGTCTGTATCGTATAAATGATGTAAGTGTCGCTTGGAGAACTTGTGATAAACAGATAAAAGAGCACAATTCTCTTCATCCTCCCAGTCTTTACGAAGCAGACTGACACGAGGGTGAACCACACGACAGGAGCTCGTGGTTAGCTTCGACTTTAGCTTCATCGACTTGATTAAACCCACACTGGGATCATACTGTACTTACTCCCCCCAGCCTCGTCCTCGTCACTGGAGGACGAGCCCAGAGAAATGAAGTTTTTGGAAAGCAGTGGGGAAAAACTGATGGA
>JAADKR020000002.1:7414300-7436910 GCA_011763505.2 Lythrypnus dalli
AGGAGCAGCTGCAGGACAACTCTCAGAGCGGGAAAAAGACTTCGGAACGGGCTTTTCCGAGCTTCCATTGCACTAGTGTCAAAAGTCACATCATTATATTGTGTTAAATAAATCAGTTTTCATATTTGGTAACACCTAAAACCTGTTGGAGTGAGTTCTATATCACCACAATCAAAAAAAGATATTTTTTTAATTCTTTGTGTATGTGCCAAGTATATCAAATGGCTGGTGTATTAGAATGTTCTGTACTATTACCTTTGTGAGATCATTTTCATCCAAAATGTTCGGAGAAATACTGTTCTGATCATGTTCTACTTTGCTTTCAATGACCTCTCCATTTCTCTCACTGTCACTGTGCGTTCGAGAGTCTGGCAGAGTGGGGGCGCTGTTGAGTCCATTTTCACAGACTGAGGCAGGTGGAGGAGAAGATGTGCGCTTTGTGTTGGGGGATTTCTGGTTGGATTTAGCAGCAGAGTCTTCAGATTTTATAGCAACTGAAGACGGAGGAGAAGAGGGTTTGTTTTCAGGTGTAATGGTGCTGGGATGAGGAGAAGATGAGGAGACAGTCCGGGCTGGGACAGAGGAGGAGACAGTCCGGCCAGGGACAAACGAGGGGACTATCCAGACTGGGACAGATGAGGAGACAGTCCGGGCTGGGACAGAGGAGGAGACAGTCCGGGCTGGGACAGAGGAGGAGACAGTTTGGGCTGAGACAGAGGAGGAGACCGTCTGAGCTGGGACAGAGGAGGAGACAGTCCGGGTTGGGACAGATGAGGAGACAGTCCGGGCCGGGACAGATGAGGAGACAGTCCGGGCTGGGACAGAGGAGGAGACAGTTTGGGCCTGGACAGATGAGGAGACAGTCCGGGCTGGGACAGGGTGGACCACAGGGAGCAGAGGAGGAAGCTTAGAGGCAGAAGAGTGAGGGGGAGATGAGGACGACAGGGAAGAAGCAGAAATTCCATCCTACATGCAGAAGAGAACAGAAACTTGTAGTGAATTATCCAATAGTAATTCAATCTGTAGACTGAATATTTTATTGTATGTTTACAGTAAAAAGCCACCATTCAGAGCTTGTAGTGACATAGAACCTGACCTGCTTCTCAGAAACAGAAGAGGGAGGAGCTTTGTTGGAACCATAAAACAAAGAAGAGAGGAGCACAGCCCTTTCCTGAATACTCCTTCTGGTAAACTCTCGAGTGGAAGAGCTCTGGGGAAAGTAAGTAATGCTCAATGAGGAAAATAATTCACTTTATGTTTCTGAGCCTCTTAAATAAAGTCACCTGCTTCTCAGACTCATCTGTCGGCCTCAGAGCGGGCCTGTAGCTGGACTGGTCAGAGCTGGACGGGCTGGAGGACCGGGGCAGGACTACAGGGCTTTTACACAGAGGAGGAGAAGGAGGAGGAGAAGGAGGAGGTGAAGGAGAGCGACTGGGAGAGCATAGGGCACTGGGGTTCTCCAGTAAACGCAGGTAGATCGAGGGCTATGTCACCAACACGTGAATAAAGGAGGCAAAGAAAAGAGAAAGTGTGTTCAGCTCAGAAAAGTTCAAAAGTATAGGAGCGTGATGTAAAATAAGATCAAGATGTTCACACGAGGCCTACCTGCCACTTTGGGCGAACAGGAGCAGGAAGAGAAGGTGGGGCAGCTTTAGGTTTAACAAAGCGGGGGTTTTCTGTCTCCTCATCATCATCCTCATCATCAGAGGAGGAGAGAGGAAGAGGAGAGGAAAGGGGAGAAGGAGAAACAGATGGATCCTCATCCGACTAAAACAGGACAGACACAGGAGAGGGAAATAGAAAGTAATAAAGTCTAGAGACGACAGATGAATCAAAGAGCTCTCAATCAGAGCCTCTATTGAAAAAAAGTTCAGCATTGTTAATATTTCCAAAGAAGGTTGGATTGAATGCCTGTTGAAAGTTAATTATAAAAAACCTTATGCGTTTAACAGACCCTTTTCTACAAACCCTGTTCAAAGTGGACTGAGCCTGAGTTTTTCCATAATAAATATTTCTAGAGTAATGTTGATCCACCTCTACACGCCTCTTCCTGGATATGGCTTACTTGCTCAATTCCAAAAACATCTACAGTAGTCTTTTGTCCTCGTATTTCCCATTTGTCAATTCCCCAAATACACATTTTCCCCAATTGCAGGGGATTTCATAGCCAGATACATTCTTATTATGCTCACTCATCTGTAACCAATAAGATATTATAAAATGTTTTTGAAACGATTGGTCCCTTGAGTGCTACAAAGTCTCCAGCAGGAATCTCCACTGCTAAAACCTTTTAATGAGTCTTAATGATGGTATAACTCATTATTATTGGTTATTTCTGGCAAATGCTCGTCACACACCTCTTGAGGACCATCATGAAGCTCTCACCTTGGAGTGCGTCCTTCCCGTCGAGCTGTTCTCCTCAAACTTGGCCAGGAGCTGAGTGGCCATGGAGCGCACCTTGTTCTCCCGCAGCTCCCCGTTCTCTCCAGGAGGGGGCGC
Organism: Lythrypnus dalli; assembly: GCA_011763505.2. Lineage (NCBI taxonomy): Eukaryota > Metazoa > Chordata > Actinopteri > Gobiiformes > Gobiidae > Lythrypnus > Lythrypnus dalli. The sequence continues at coordinate 7,416,800 of JAADKR020000002.1, forward strand.
ACTGTGGCAGGACAACTGCAGCAGATAAAAGCAGGCCTTTAAAAACCCTGTAGCCATAGTGCAGTGTGTGGAATGATAGTTAAGAAGGGTTCTATCCCACCTCTGAGAGATAATGGTCCCCCTTTCTCCTCCTCTTGTTCACAGAGTCTTCTTCTGCCTTGTCTTCCTGTTTGACGTACACAAAGATTAGGATTCTTTTTTTTTTAAGCTACAATTTGAATCCAAAAGCAAGGCTAAAATATACTAGAGTAATTAGTATGCTTACACAGACAAAAAGTGCAGCATAGAAAATAAATAATTTACCCGAGGGATCCGTTTTCTGGGCTGGTTGTTGTTGGCGGAGTAGCTCTTGCTGTTTTCATTTGGCTCTCTGGAACCTACGACAATAATATTCACAAACAAATAAAGACTTTTAAGGATAACTTGTACTTGATAAATCCAGAAAACATTTCATTAATTTGACAACTGTATATCAGGTTATTGTATTATTCATACAAGCCTCGAGATGTGCCTCCTTATTACAATTAACTAAAATAAAAAACTGGCAGAGGTGGTCAGTAAAGAAGAGGTTTTCAGAAGTGTTTTGTTGAGAACTTGCATTTGAAAAATAAATATACTTTCTGGTAGGTATGTACAGTACATGTAAACACTAAGAAGACCTGAAACCCTAGAAAGCAACTGATCCTGGAGGGTCATGGAGGTCACTGATGGGAAGTAAAGGAACCTTGATAACTAGTCATGACTGCTGGGTTACTACCAGACCATGATATACCTTTAAGTAGTAGTAACTTTTGCTAATATTTACAGTATATATTGGAGTAATAGCATCTTTGCAGCAGCATCTTTGTTATAGGCACTTTTATGACCAACAGTAAATACACACTTGTATCCTGGTTCACATTGAATATCCTTCTTATAGTGCCTTGAAATGAGAGCCAATAAGATCAAAGTAATACAATAATCTAGTTGTAAACCTTACTTATTAATCTTTTTACAATCCTATTGTTACAAAAGCCATAAAACAAAGAGGAGGGATTTGTATGGAGTTATTGAAGGCAGAGACTTTTCCCAGACCTTCAGAGGAGTGGATTACTCTGAAGTGACAGCAGCAGTGCACACTGTAAAACTGAATCTACACACAAGTACAATGGTCTTGGAATAAGTACTCTGGCCTCTGATTTGAGCAAGTTTTTTACTCTTAACACAGCAAAAAGTTATATTATGAGAAGTTAAAATGACAACTGGAAATGGATGCTGAGATTGCTTTAAAAAATGACTTTCAGGTCAAAAAAATAATTTAAATACGAAATGAATAGTCTCTTTATGCCTAAAATTAAAGTTTTATGTTTCTAGATTGCAAATACCATAGTACAGGTATCGGTATCGTAAGCAGAGTATTGTTTAAGTAAAAAGTGAACCATACCAGCCCTGCTCACTGCCAGAGGACTTTTACAGTGCAGATCTCCCAGTGTCTGCGTGACCAGAGCGAGACACCTCCACCGATACATGGAGCTCTTGGACTTCCCAAGACATAGCGCACATACCAGACGTGTCTCTGGCAGGACCAGACCAAAACCACGGAGCTGGGCTGTAACTGTAGCCCTGCCTTTAACGGAGCCAGAGTGCTTTCTATCAGCACTTCCTCTCCTTCAGCTTCTCAGAACTTTCAATGTCAGACACGGCAGAGGCAGGAGCCCAGTGTTTGAACAGTTTCTGTCGGCAAGAAATGCTCTGTTTGCACAGCTTGGTTTGCTTTTGTGTAGAATTCCACATTTACTTCATGGTACAGTGAAGGCTTTCTACTGTAACACTGCATTTACAAACTCTAAGCTACTTATTTAATAACTTTGTTTCCTGAAAATAGTGTCCATTGCCTACTTTGGAACACGGTCGTTCGATTTAAAGGGGACATGTCATGCATTTTGAGCTTAAAAGTAGACTTAAAAGATTATTTTGGTGCCTGAGCATTGATATTTACCCTTTAATAATATGAAAAGTTATCTATTTAAGAAATGGCATTAAAAAGATCCTTTCATTTTGAATTTACAGTGTCGTTTGCAGCTTCAGCACGACCTGAGACCTAGACCTAGTTTTAATAATGATGCAATTGTAATCAGGAAGTGCAGCAAGAAGTGCTGTTGTGAATGGGGGCTGAAAGCTACAAAAAGTCAATTTGAATAAGACTGTTAACTATGAGAGGCTAATTTACTAACTAGGGTCTGCTGATGTACAAAAACTACAATTATGAGTGATTGTTAGGAGAAGGGTCGATTTGAGAGACTGACCTTTGTTGAGGGGCAGGTCCCTGAAGGCCTCGTAGAACTTGGAGAGGTAGAGGACCATGAGCAGTTTGTCGGGCTCCCCCTCGGCCGCCATCTCCTTCCCTGTGGTCACCGGCTGAATGTTGAACTCTCGCTCTGCTACGTCGAAGGCCAGCTGGTTGTTCTCTGCCACGTCCTCTTCATTCAGACAATCAAAGTCTCTAAGAATCAAACATCAGAACATGTGTTATTATGTTAAGAATACACAGGGGGCAACTTTTGAGCAAAGAATTGTGTACAATTTCACCAAAACTGCAGTTGAAGGTGTTTAAGATGATATGTTTTTGTATTTTTGATAAATGTATGAAGTAAATAGTTGAGCAATGACATCATTTTCATAGAATAGATTATTTGAAATCCAATTTAATGCTTTTTATGACATCTAAGGCATTAATCTTTATATAATTGTATACTTTTTATTTGAAAGTGTGTTATTTACTTTCCATTTTGATTATTTAATTTATATATTGTTTGAGAAAAGTTGTCAAACCTGACATTCTAATTTGACATGTTTATCTCATCTTCAAAACAACATTTACAATATTGTCTTTTTCTGATCTGCCCACTATTAAAGCACACTTTTTTTCCCTCTTTTATTTAGAACGCACCTATGGCAAAAAATATTTTAGCTTTATTTTACTTTGAAGAGTTTCCATCATGTTTATTTCTGAATGTGTTTTAATGCTTTGCAGAAACCCTGATATACAACATGGACATGAAGGGATACTGTTTGTGATCATTTTGTGGTGTAAAAATGGCAGTACATGGCGTTTCTGCAAAGGTCAAGCTGTTCAGTCATAAAAGCCTGCTTTGACAGGTGACTTTTCCTCAGGCCACAGTAAAGCAGTGAGGCCTTCAGTGTCCGCAGCTGTGGTCAGATCTCCTCTGTGTTTCCTGGAAGTCTATGTAGAGTCTATGGCACTCACATGAGGTCAGGTCTCTGCCGGTGGATCAGTGCACACAGGGCCAGGCCACTCCTCCAGGACGAGGTCAGGTTGGTGACCTCCACCCCCCTGTAGCCCTGGCTCTGCTTCTGGCACCAGGTCAGCAGTCGGCCGGGACGCACCTCCGACTCTGGGACCAAATAAAAAAACTCACAGTAAACTCAGATGCAGGAGTGGTCAATAATGAAGTACATTCACTATTACTTTCACTACTTGTACTGCTACTGTCAAAGCTCTGAAGTAAACAGTACATTTGTTTGTGTTTTGGTTATTTTAAAAGGCTTAAAATGCACTTTCTAGAACAGTAGGTGGCGCTTTGCAGATGTTCGGTCATTTTTTGACTCACAACAAGGTTTGGGCACAATTTTTGGGTGTTTTTTTTAAAGCAAATGTATTATTATTATTATTATTATTATTATTATTATTATACATATCAATTGCATGTTTTAAATTATTATTTTTATATTTAAATTTTAAAAAATGTATATTGTATTGTCTCTTTAAAAGTAATTGGAATAGTTTTGTCCCATGTCTGATTCCATAGAGATGAGCATATTCCAGTGACAAATTAAAGGAACTTAAAATCCCATTGAGGAGCAACAAAGAGTCATAAATGTAAGAAATGTATTTCAGATCTGTATGTGTGAATGGACGTGATGTGAAGTGAAACTGCTGCAGAATGGCACGTCAGCACACGTCTGACCCTCATGTAGTGAAACTCGAGTCCTGCCATTGTCTGTGACGAGGTGTGTCGGCCTGTGGCAACTCTAAAGCTAAGGTTACCGCTCAAAGAGGAGCTGCTGAAGCCTCTGTGTGATGTCATCCTTTTACACAAGACGCCTGGTCACAGCACTGCCTTTCATTTCCTCACTCAATGTAAACTGCAGGTCAAGGGAATACTCCAAAACAAGTTAAAAATGGCTTTGTCACATTTTTACTTTTCCTTAAAGTTGCTCTAACTGAATGGAGGGAGTCAAGCCAAATCTCTCAGATGTTGCCCAAACTCATTTCTAGCTCTCACAGACCCTCAGCCCATCACAATTGTTCAAGCAAGTTGACTCGAAGCATGTCTCAGCCGGAGTTCATAGCGAGACTGAGTTGAGACGTGAAAGAGGTGGACAGCCCATGCTAACACTGCTAATTTATGACTGACTTTCACATTTACGACCAATAAAAAATATTTTAATTTATTTGCTTGTTTACAATGTAGATCTATACAGACAAAACAAGTTTACATTACTATAAGAAAATGCACTGATTGCCACAGCTTTAAGTCAAAGTACAGAATACTTTGATGTTGAAAATACCTTAGGTTAAAATGTGTTTAAATAAGTGGCACAACTACATCTTTATAGCTTCAAAAACACAAATAATACACCTGAATTCACCTCTGCACAGGAACAATATTCATTCATTGTGAGCCAGTGACATTGAAAGTACATCAATAAACTCTTCCCAAATTGCTGCTCAAGTAAAGTGCAGATCCTCAAAAACTCTGTGCTAATGAAAACAAGGAGTGAGCCCTGATTTCTAAAGCCGTAACCATGAAAGCTGTTGCATTGTTGTGTTATGGGGCACAGGATGTGTCTCCTCTCAGATTACATATTCAACATGACTAAAGGGCTTTAAATGAGAGTACAGTCCCAGGGTGGCTCTAATCCTGGGTGTCAATGCTTTGTGTAAATACTCTTAATGCATCTTTAATCCGCCTTCCACAACAGTCCCCTCGAAGTCCCTCGATCACAGTCCGTCCCCGACATTATTGGCCAAGACAAAGTCAACATCTCACCTCGTCTGCAGAGGTTTACTGATCCTCGCGTTGGGCCTCTCCCCAAGACGCCGGAGTCCTGCTTGCCATCGAAAAGTAAATGTCGTACCTAAAAGAAAAGTCTGTTTTACTTGAAATATTTCACACAAAATCGCAAAAATGTCTTCAAATAATTTCAAATAATCTGCGTTTCCCACATTCCCGCACCTGATGGGGCCGGACGCAGCTGGAGTTGAGGTTGGGGTAGCGTGATGACGGGTCAAGCGTGTACAGATCGAAGTTCTTGCTGAGGTTTTCTGGTGTGGTCTGAGGCAGCAGTCTGTAGATACTCTCCCTGTGACAGAAAAATAACAGATACTCCAGAACACTGAGGTTTATTCCACATCAGACCCTCAGATATGTGGCAGGTGGGTTTTATCTGAGCAACTAAAAAAATGCATATGCTAAAAAAGATAGATAAACATATTATAAAATCAATGTGCAATCATAGAAATCCAGGATCAGTCAATAGAAGTGCCACAGTCCCTCTTCTTCTCACACGTGTTTTTTTTTCTTTTACCAATGTTTCCTTTACATTTACAAACTTCAAAGCTCATTTTCTTGAGTCTTGTACTTAAGAAAATGTTGAAGGATTTTTCAAAGGGATTTGTTCATATCCATTTCCTAGCTGGCGTTATGAATCCCAAAAAACAAGGCAAACTTTGATTTTTTTTTTACAGATTTTTACACTAATAACTCCCTTATTCAAAACCTAAACAAGATATTCAAAATCCCCTCTGAACTAATCTTTGTTTCCAATACTGTATATCTACAAACTCAACCCATCTATTGACACCTGGCAAAATTCCTTTTTCAGATTTCATCATCAAAAATATTTTTGGGCCTTAAAATGCCTTATTTAGATTTGCTGAAAACTAGCAATACATTTTTCCCTCACATTGATGTAAGTAATCTACAGTTAAAGTTTCAAATTGATATCTATATATTCATTTCTTTCCCCTATTCACCTGCAGTGTCTTGCCTTAAGATGACATAATAAAACAACAACAAAATGCCCGCTGACCTCTCTGCCAGGATCTCCAGGGGGTTGGCTCCTTTAGCCCAGCCCTTCACCATCCAGGCGGCATCAAAGGCGGCCAGGAAACCGCGAGCGCAGCCCGTACCCATGGGCCAGAAAGGCTGGAACAACAAACAACAAATAAACAATAAACAACAAAAACACCGGCACCGTTCTCATGAAACTGGACACACAATGGAGCTCCACTCTCGGTCACACACTCACCTCCAGAAGACTGTCCCCCACGAGCGCCACGAGCAGCTGGCGGCCGTGCTTCTCCCGGACGAGGGCGGCGTTCTCCGAGGCGTACATGGAGGTGAAGTCGAACATGGCGACGTCGGGCTGGCCGTAGTGGTTGATGGCGTAGTCCAGGGAGGGCAGCTGGTAGTTGGTCCCGAAGTCGGCGGCCTCGCGAGCGTAGGACAGCAGGGCCTCCTGGTGCACGTTGTCCGGGCTCAGGAGACGCTCGGTTTCTATGTAGTCCTGAGGAGAGAATGAAGAAGATGTGTTATGTTACTGTGTATATAGGCTGAACCTGAAAATACTGATGCTGATCAAACAAAATTTAGTTCATAGGTCAATTCTGTTTGCTCATTTCTGGTTGCAATTAGGGCCTGGCTGATATGGATCGTTGGACTCCGATACCAAAGTTAAACCGATGATATATAGGCCAATATGACTAGTAATTCGAATTCAACAATGAGTAAACACTTCCAGTAGCTCTAGAATGGACAAATATATACGGGAAACTGAAGGAGTTACAAGCCAATACCAAAAAATTAAACATAAAATATCCACTAATATATGCTTTTATAAACATAGACAGTTGTAAACCTAAGCTTCTATGTACCACCTGCATTACCTCTCACTGTTTTGGCTTAGCTCCATACAGTGGCATCATGTTTGATACTCCATACAAATGCTACATTTTTAGACACTAATGACACTCCATACATTTCCATTTGGATGCAAACATGGCAAGTCTCTATCATCTTTCACTCCAGAGATATTCATAAAGATGTTGGCAAATTAATATCAGCCATATCTGCAACATTTTATCCAATAGATCACTAGAAATAAGACTTTAATAGACATTGCCAATTGGATAATGCAATTTAGACGTTCATATAAAAAGCATTACCTTGTTTACTGATACTATTAAGTGTTTATATGAAGGTCTATGTCTAGTAATGGCCCCATGTGAGCCCCACACAGCTGACAGTGAGGCATCACTCTGCACTGGGGGCTAATATAAGCCAACACTGGGCCCACAGAGAGCAGAGAATGAGAGAATGAGCTGAGTGCAGTGCACATGGGACAATATATGCATTGAAAAAAATCAATAATTACCATTTTTAAACCAGCCTATAATTTATAATGTAGTACTGTCCAGGATAATTTAAATAAACACTTTTTTTCTTTCTAGCTGATGGTAAAGTATGTTAATAGAGCAATCCCAAAGAATATAGGTTAAGAGAGAAGGGTGATCTTACGTTCAAAATGACCCCTTTGTCCAGAAGACTCAGTTTCTTGGCCGTCATGACAAAGTAGTGGGTGTTGTCTTTGTAGTACACAATGTTCTCCAGGTCAATACCTGAGGGCACAAAGGGGTTTACTTCAAGTACACAGTGGAAGTGCAGTTCAAAGCATTAATGACAGTGTTGGGACTAAACTAAACACGGACCTGTCTCCTCTTTGAGCTCCAAGAAGAACTTCTGGTTGAAGATGAAGGCCACTCCACTGATCTCCTCCACTTTGGCCTCCGCCGTCGTGTTCCTGTTCACAAAGTTCGCGGTGATGGCAATGGCCAGCTTCCCTCGAAACTCTTTGCGATGAAAACCTGTCAGTAAAAAAATAAAATAATGAATGCAAAACACACATAAAATAGTAGGGAAAAATTCTACAAAATACAAAGGGGCTTTTATGGCTTTAGTCTTGAATTTACATCTTTCCTCACCGTCTAAAGTGCTTCTTCTTCCATCGGCTCCAATGATGACATCAAAGTCAAATTCTGAGACCGGGTGAGTGGAAGGTCGGACTTCTGCTCTCCATCCTGGGCCTGAGAAAGACATGAACGCAACGATAATCAAAAATCAGTCACAAGAGCCAGGGTTTAGTTTATGCAAGATACTGTAATTTAGTTTGAGTCAAGATTTAGTCAAAAAAATGCTTAATTTAGGTTTTAAGGCTATTGATTGGCTCCAAATACATAGGCCCCTTTTAATGTTAGCAAAAAGAAAATTAATGTGATTTTTATTTTTTTTAAATAAACAACAAACTAATGCTTAGCTTTTGAAATGTTAAACCCAAATTTAAATGATGAGCTCACTTCAATGTGAATCAGTGGTTTTTATTTGGCGACATTAATATTCCCTATTCCCATTAACTATTTTTAACGTAGCCAGATTTTAGTCAGCATAAATAAAATATACGAGGGCAAGTACCAAACTCTAAGTGAGGTATTTTATAGAGTATGATCTAATACTTTTCACTGTAACCACTGCATACAGTATGTGCTGCACTGACATTTCTGTGATAACGTACACATCCGTATAGAGTTCAGTGGGAGTTAAATATAGCAGAAACATGCCCTGAGAGTCCCTCTGTGCCAGTGCTGAAGCTCAGATAAGACTCACTGTCGTCAGTCTGCTCCTCTGGGGGCTCCAGCAGCTTCACAAACTCCACGTTGACGTGAACCTCTATTCCCAACATCAGAGACACCTTCAGGAGCATGAGCTGGAGCTGACGAATACCTGCAATAGAAGAACAGATCATCAGCAAAGTACAGTCAGGGTCTGGAAATAAACTGTGGCTACGTTTACATGAAACTGATTCTGGTCTTATTGAAGTGTCTAATCTGATATACATTTCATAAAGGTGTAATCTGACATCTTTCAGATCTTTCACACTTGCGCATGTGCTCACCAGGGAAAAAGTAATGTCACAAAGACCTATATTAAGAGATAGATTTTGTATTTGTCTTTGATTTTATTTAACCAGAAGGGTCTCACTGAGATTTTAAATCTTTTTCAAGGGAGTTCTGGCCCCAGGGGTGATCCTATTGTATATGTTTTAGTGGTAGGGGAAACCAGAGCACCCAGAAGAAACCTATGCAGATAGAGGGAGAAGATCCAAATTCAATATAAATATAAAGAGTGAAAGAACTTTTAAAAAAAAATGACAGAAGTGCAGCTGAAGGTCGAGTGGTTAAGGCAGCTGCACAAAGGTGAAAATGATTCCATACTATACTATACTATAATTTGGCTCTGATTATTTTCTAAATGGCTCTCCCTGCTCTTCATCCTTACATCCTCAAAGAAAGATAAAGTACAAATATGGAGGTCCTTCATCGATCATCTCCACCTGGTGCTGCAGGTGGAGGAGGGAGGAGGCAGTGGGAGATAGTTCAGTTGCTCTACAAGTCCACAACTGAACTGAAAAACATTAGACCCAGTGTTTTGGATAATCAGATTTCTCACGTAAATACAAACAGATCTCATGATATTTCTGATTCCTCCAGTCATCTGATTTTTTCTGACCATGTAAAAGTAGTCACTACAATGTTCCAGTGTCCTGTACAGTAAAGTAAACTGGACACGTACTGATGTGGTCGATGGAGCCGGCGCAGAACTTCCCGTAGAACTTCTTGGCCCCGAGGCCCCTGAGGTCGTGGATGGTGTAAGGCCACAGGTGCAGGACATTGTTCCTGGAGAACGTGTCCCTCTTCTCGATGACCACCACCTTACAGCCCAGCAGGGCCAGCTCGATGGCCGTCCTCAGGCCACAGGGACCTCCGCCGATGATCAGACACTGAGGGAGGAAGGAACAGCACATGAGTAACATTTTAGAGCAGCTTTGTTCTAGCCAAAATAAAAAAATAGCCCACCATCAGTCATTTTCACATTATTGTTCCCAGAGGAGGTCAATAATGAAAAAGACAGTGTTTTTCTGGACTTTTGTTATTTATTCAAAATAGTGTTTTTGAGTGACACAGCAATCTAAATGAATATGCTGGGAGCACATTTTGCACAAATATTTATAGAGAAAGCCCCAAAATTATTTAGATGTTAACTTTTGTTGCTTATGCTCTTTGAATATGTTGCATACTATTATCCAAAGCAAATGCATGTACAGTACTTTCACTTAAGTAAAACTTAATCTGCTCCAAAAATATGAGCCCATTTTAGCACTAGCACCAACGCACCGACTATAAACACAGACATTATACAAATATTTGTTTGAGCTGCATTTGGAAAGCTAATCCCAATTTAAACTCATCGAAATCCTCCAACATCCTGTGAGGATTACATACTTGTAGATAATTAATTGCACATAACTTCAGCTCGATTCTACTTTGCACAATCTGTTCTGCTGCTAATCTCCATTGGCAAAGATTTTAGGCTGTTACTAAGATGAATAATCGCTCATAATGTGCCAAACTCTAATTGCACTTGACCTAAGGATCAGTGAATACACAGTGCAGTCAGTATATGAACTGTCCTTATAAAAAATAAAAAGTATCCTCAAGCAATGTTCTGGGACAAAGGAGCATTAGCGCAGACATTGCTGCAGAGTACACTGTATCTACAATCAATACTAGAAGATACAACTTGGTATACTTGGCTCTCTCCTAAACCTAATATCGGTTGCATCCAATAACTTCAAGACAATACTGTTGGGATTACACCTTCTAAAAGTAATATAGTTACTCCTTTGAGTTATGGATTTCAAAAGTATTCTGAATACTTATTACTAGTTACTTCAGTTTACAAAAAATAAACAGGCCAGGCTTTAAAAGGTCAGTGCAACTCAGGAAAAATCTTTACGTTTGAGCATCTGTGCTGCTCTTTGACCCTTTCAGCTGCTTTTATAAGTTAAGTAAAATATGGAGTTTTTTCACAGTTAAGAACATCTAGGCCACAATATTCTTTGATCCGAAAAAACTCAAAATGATTGCATTATTTTCACCCAGACCATTGTTTTTTCTTTTTACTTTTTATAAGTAGTAAGACTTTCATTGGTAAAAGTATTCCAAGCTGTAAGCTGTAATCGATAGTTGCTTCATAAAGTAATTATATTCCACTTATCAGTTTTGCAATCCCATTACACTGCTCCATTACTCATTACAACAGTGAATACATTGTGAAGGATAGTGTTTCAGGATGTAAAGTGAGTGTGTCTGACCCTGGTCCCCTGGCAGGCGGCGTTCTGCTCGTACACCCGGTGCTGGGCCCTCTTGTCCAGCTTGGTCCAGAGCGCCTTGACCTTCCATGAGGTGACCGCCGCCTTCAGCGAGCCGTAGAAGGTGGCGTGGTCCAGGGGGTCGAGCTCCAGCTGCCGGCAGAGGATGCTGAAGGCCTGGAGCGTCCCCTTGCAGGTGGACGACTGGACGAAGGTCTCGAAGAGCTGCCCGGCCCGGGACGTGCGCTCGTCCTCAGTGTCCCCCATCAGCGCTGCCCGGCTTCAGCGACCAACGCCAGAGTGCTCCGGTCAGACTGCAACAGGGAAACACAGAAGAGGGCGGGGTTTAGAGGAAAGCTGAACAGGAACATTACTGATAAAAAAATGACAACACTTTATTTTGCCCTTGTTACATTGGATCAGTCAAGTCTAAGACAATGTAATGTGCAATGTTCCAGTCTTGTACTAGTACTTTTGTGGTGTGTGCACAATAGAATAATGTGTGTCAATAGTTTGAATGGTACATAATGTAATACTGCAGTATGAGCACAGAAAAAAAACTTTACAAAAATGTTCTACAGTGTTTATCTGTGACCAAGATCCTCCAGAACGTCAGGGCTGGAGCTCAAGTAGAACCCAGTTTTAAAGGCACTTAAATTTCCACTATTGAATTTAAATAGTGAATTTGAACTTAAATAGTGAATTTAAATAGTGAATTTGAATTTCTGAGCTCCCAGTTTTGCAGATAAAAGATTTCTATCACTTCTGCCTCTATCTCTGGTGTTTGCTTTAACATTTTCCAAAACATGGTCTCTCTTGGATGATCAGTTTCACAGATATTGAGCCTCAAAAATGGAAGTACAGTAAACATATCCAACTTCAGAGCCATATTCCAAAAAACTGACAAAACGTATCAGGTTCGAACTTACTTTTTTGAAAGATCAAAGTATGTCACAGTGATTTCTTGACATTCTGATATTTGTGGGGTTTTTCATACAGTGTGGCCAAGAATTTAAGTGCCAAAAAAATAGGTTGTACTACTACTGAGTGACTACTGTCCATCAGTTTTTCAGTGCCTGCATTCGATCTTGCGCTATTTATTTATTTGGGCGGGAAACTGCTAGAAACACATAGGGAAAAGAGCAGCGTCTCCTGAAAGTTCACACAGAAGTCACATGTCACTCCCATACATAAAGCCTACAGGGGTTTAAATGGATCACTCTCTGTACAATTGGAAGGATGAAAAAGCTTGGGAACCACTGTCCTGTACCATCGAGATCAAGTTGCCGCCGAGTTAAAATAAGCTGCAGGTCGGTGCTGGAGGAGAATCCAGGACACAGAAGACCGTCCCAGAGTGGACGGATCAGAGCTTCAGTCCTTCAGTCGTATGGACGTCTCACAACAGAGGTTTCAGACTCGCGCTCGCCTGAACACCTGACAGGATTATGGCACAGTCTGCACTCTGAGCGGTCATGAGGCGCACCGTGAAATAAAATCACACAGGATCTGACAAAGCCCGAGGATAAGAATGTACCACTGTCATGCTTTTACGGTGTATAAAAATTCATTGGTCACAAATATAACTATGAAAATGTTAATAAAGAACCTTCTTGAGGCTGTCGTTTGAGGTTAAATGCATATACAGCACTACAGCACCAACTATTTCCCTATTCAAACACATTCTTCTGTGATAACCACATTTCAGTTCACTTCATTGAACAGCTTCCAGCACTTACTTGCCTCGTTGCTTCGGAAATATTATTGAATATAAGTATGTGCAGCTCAATGTATTTCACCATGATATAGGCAATGACCACCTATTTGGATCAACTTGTCAGGCCAAATTAAAAAGTATATATCAAAAACTACAAAAAAAAACTCTCAAGGACCACATCACTAGTTCCATTTAAAATGAATACAGTATTTAAGGCACTTCACTTATACATTAATGTAATATATTGCATGTGGTATATTGTTATGGGTGGTGATTGAAAAGATGAGATCGCGTACACAAGCAGCGCAAATGGGATTCCTTTGCAAGGTGGCTGGGCGCAATCCTCTCCTTAGGGAAAGGGGGAGGAGCTCAGTCATTCAAGAGCAGCTCGGAGTACAGCTGCTGCTCCGTCACATTGAAATTCATAAGGCGTCAAACCTGAGTCCATAATGTTACTGGTAGACGTAAAAGGAGTTTGAATAAAAAACTGCCTCACCTTAAAATCCCCCTTGAACCACGAGGATGCATTTTCTCACAGCACGACAGCGATCCCAAACACAAGGCTCTGAGACCGTGTGCAGTGTGCGTGAAGGAAAGAGCAGGCTGTGGATGCCATGGCTGAGCACACACCTGCTCCACAGACAGACCCAGAGGAGCTCAGGTCTCTGCAGATCTGGCAACATTACCACAAACACACGCTACAAACGATATGTCAATAAGGCTCAGAGGCCGAACTGATACTGTTGGGAAATCTTCAAGACAGTTATCAGCCTCCACAAGCCTCTCTATCATCTATGACTTTTTAATGACTTTCCAAAGTGCAAGTCCATTAAAGAAGTTATGACTTATTGTGTTACATTGCATTTATCCCTGAAGCACTGTATGAATTGTGCCGGACAAAGTTGCCTTACCTTGAACTTTTCCTACTGAAAGCGACTTATGCATAGAGAAGGATTAAACACTTTGCTTTTCACTCAAAGCTTTTCATATTTCTTTGAGCGTTGATGGCGCCACTGAAAATATTACTTTAAAAACTGAATTCAAAGCCTTTCTTGATCAGGTGAAGCTTGGATTATAAAGTGTAATAGTAACACTTGGACTCAGATTGGCCTGAACCCGGTACAAGATGAAGATTATCTCTCTTTTTGGATCTGCTCCAGGTTTCTGAAGCTCGGAGCTGAAATCAAAGACATTCTGAGAGCTCTTGATATTATCCCAAAATGCTCCACTTACAACTAACTCTGATCAGGGTTCTGCTCTTCTGTAGCTCCACTCTCACACTACAGCAGAGCAGGAAACATTATATGAGGGCAGTGGCCAGTGCAAAGGGAAAGGCTGTGGGAAGGATCACGTTTTGGGGCAGAACTGTACACCAAGCCATCTGGAAAGATGCATTCTGGGAATTCGGAGACAGGAAGTCCTATAGGAAATTATAGTCACCAGGGATTATTTTTAGACAAGTTCCAAACTGTTCTATGTGGCAGTGCTTACAGGCTTACACTAACATACCGTACATAATAAAGACTAAGGCTGTCAAAGTTAAAGCTTTAACTTACAAATAATACAAAAATAATTATTGCATTAACTGCGGATTAACTGCTTCATATATTTTGACGCAACATACTCTTAGGCCTCAAGCACTTATTACCAAATAGAGCAGGTCATCATTACAAAGTTAAATTGGTCTCAGGAGTCATTTCAAGGCCTCCTGTTGATTTAGGCTCAATCCATATCTAATTTTATTTATTTAAGAAAAAAAATATTTAAGGGTGCATATTAATGAACATTTTAGCACATGCAAATATGCCAGAACCTTGGGCTAATTTCCATCTGCAGACCCTCAGGCAGGTTGACGCTTTTCAAACATTAAAATACAAGTTACACAACAACCCTACACACTATATATAGTAGAACTAATGCACCAATTTGTAATGCACTAAACCTTATTGCATGCATTCTATTGCACAGACCCTTTGTGGCAGTGTTCTGGGACAGCATGAACATTCTCAGATGATGGTATTGGACATGCTCACTTTTACACAATGTCCTCTAAGTCACATGTGCTCATATGTTTGTGACTCTCTCAGCCACAGACTTCACGGTTTCTTGTCGATCAGACGGCCAAAATTATATAATACTTCATAGATCAAGCAGGAGGATTTGAACAATTTAAAAAATGTAGTATGTTACGTTTACATGAAAAATGCGGTTGTGGAATGTCATTGTGTGAACAAGTAGAAATGTATATAGTCTGGAGAGTGGAAACTGACCTAAGGGATCTGTATGGCTCACGGGAAATGTCTGAGTAAAATATCTGTGAGACCCATCTGAGAGGACCCGCCCTCTCTCTGTGTTGATAAGGGACTGCAGGCCTCCACATCAGGCAACATTAGTCCAGCCACTTACATGGAAAAAAGGTCTGAGAGCATTTGAGTAATAACAATAATTTGGAAATCATTACGACCTGCACTTGTAGAGTAGAAAGTATATTTTTCTTTCAAATATAGTGGTCAAATATAGTGGAGTAAAATGCTTCTCAAATCAAGTCCAGATCCTCAAAAACTCCATAAAAGAACAGTTCCTAAGTAAATGTAGTTATTGAAGCCTCAGTTTTCAAGCATACGTTACATGAAGCAGGCTATGCATAAACAGCTGAGTTTTATGAGATGAAACACAAAGTACAGTCATGTCCTATTTGTGTTGTCTGAAGACCATTTAACAGCAACTGTCACACTTCTCATTGTTACGCAACACTGACGCACAATAAACACACAGAGAGCAGCAGAAAACATCTGAAACCTGATCTAAGGCTATTTACCTCGTTCCATTTCCTGGAAAAATGGAAAAAAAAATATTTGCATTCTGTCTGGGCATGCAAATATGGTAAACAAATTCAGAAGTAATGGACAATACAAGTCACTCGAATTCAAGTCCAATAATAAAAAGGAAAATAAGTAAGATTACCTTAAATGAAATGATCCAAGCTTCTCTACACAGTCCATCTCTCAGTCTTATATACTCCATATACTGTCAGACATTTCCTCTGATTTCAGCTTCCATTTATGAATCAGGTCAATCAGTATTTACTTTTAAGGGCACTACAGCTCTGTGTTATGGGACAAAGGTTACTTGGACACTTTAGGGCGTGTCCACTGTCCACACATCTGATCAATACTATAACCATAACTCCCGTAAAAGGAGATTTTCAACAAGTCATGTGACAAGGAAAAGGAAAGTATACATTTTTATTATTTGATTGAAATGGTAGAATCTCTAGTCTATACTATGGTGTAAGGAAAATGTTTATTCTGCAGTTTAAGCATATTTAAGTGAAGTGTCCCAGCATATGTTAGTCTGGGTCAGAGGGGCTTTATTGGAGCATGTGAGGCAGGAAATCAAAGCCATAATCCTCAGAGAATTAACACTGCTCTGAGGAGGCTGGACCTGGATTAGGCCTAACTTGTGAACAGTTGTTGTGGCAGCAGCATGTGCACAGTGAGGACCATTACAATAGTACAGTGGTTTATGGCACACTTTGTGGACAGTTTAGGGATTTAGATCAAACCAGTGGGTGCACAGGGCTCCTGCACACCTTAAAGAGTGAAATTTAAGGCTTTTTAAGACCTAGACTTGACAATTTTAGGACCACATGCACCTTAAGAAGACATTGATAACTTGCATCCATTACTAAAGCATAAATACTGCCAAGATTATGTCCAGATATATCAGATGTCTGGCCTTGCTGGAGGAGGATTTAGGCCCATATTCTGGAGAGTGTGTAGGGTTTTTCGACTAAATAGTCATTATATAGACAAAGTACTAGATTGACATTTAGTTTTTGGCTTTACTGTAACCTCATAAATAACTAATGTTTGCACTGATGCAATTGTCAACAGTCCTGGATAAAGAAGGAAATACTTGGTCCATGTACGTATTTGGGAAGGAACATTGCAAGATAAGGTCAGTGTTGCAATGCACTACTGTAATGCTCTCCAAGGGATTCAAGGCATTTGCTCTAACCTTCCCCACAGCATAAGGAACCCTTTAATAATAGGTTCTTATCACTTATAATGACATAAAAAAGGGAAATGACAATGGCTATAGACTGAATACGGTTTCAAATCAATACATCTAAACAACTACTTTTGCATTTCAGCCAAAACTCAATATTTTGAATGTACTTCCTAGTAGACAAGCACTGGGGGTCCCTTTCAGTGCCTCTGGGGGCCCAACAAGGCTCAGGACCTCACTTTGGGAACCAGTGAGCAAGACTATAGTCTCAGTTCAATGAGATTCACATAAAAATATGGAATCATTGGTGCTCATGCCTTTATTTAATAGGCAGTCAGAGAATTCCTGTTGCTCATATACTTCTTATTACATATTGTATTGTTGTAAATATTGCAGTACTTTTTCTTATTAAATTTTTGTCTTTTTTCCCTTCTTTTTAACCCATCTATGGCTCATGTGTCCACAATTGTGTCCTTAAGATTGATTGAATGAATGAATGAATATTAAGAATGCAACAACTTAACAGGACAAAAAAAACAAAATATAAACACATGCTCTGTTGCCCATGACCGTCAGCCATGTAAAAAGCATGCATTAGTAACCAGAGCCCTGACAGCGGTCCATCTGGTGAACAAGTGACAGTGACACCCTGCTCCCTGGAGTATTTTTGTCCCATCACCCTCACCCTCACCCTCACGGCTCACTTAGAAGAACACATTCTCAGAGGGAGGACTCACAACAGGCCTCGAACCCGCAGAGAAACAACATGGAAGGAGATAGACAGCTTTAGAGGAGGAAGCACACACATAATCTCATAATACACAAGACATAACAGGGTTTATCTCACTGGCCCATGTGCTCCTCTGATAAGAACAAAAACAAGTGTGGAATGGGTCTGATATGAATGTCTTTGCTCACTGGCCACTATTGGTGAATCCAGACTGAAAACTGATCTTTTACATTTCTGACAGTTTTTCCAGCATAAGTTAATCAAAAAACATTAAATTGGCAATGAAACTTTACAAATGGCTAGCTCAAAATGTGCAAATTTTCTCTAATTTAATTTTGAATATTGAAAATTCCCTTTGTTCAGTTTTCATATGTTTGCAAATCTTAAGGTATCTTTGCATTTGTGACATGAAACGTCTAGTATTTGTTCATTAAAAGCACTAAATTCACATACTAGTCAATGTTAAAACCTGTGTTTCTTATTATAGTTATTTTATTATTATTATTGTTATTATTATTATTATTATAGTATACAAATTCAATTAAACATGTTGATGTGATCATAAAAAATAAACTGTCCCAAGTGGCTACTGAGAGCAAAAGAGTTACAGACAAAATAGAAATCTAGTTGTGTTTGGCTATAGGCCAGTGCTGATGTCAAGCCCTGTGTATGATCAAAAAAGAAAAAAATAACTCCTGAAAATGGTATCGAGTAGATTAGACACAACAATGGCACAATGCCAACTACTAATGTAGGTCAGTGTAATATTAATCCCATTTGTAAAACTTCAGATGTTCACTCAAGTATTGCAGGGCACAAAAATCCCTTTAATTGTGTCAGATGTTGACCACTGACCTACATTTAGCACTGACCATTTATCCTTACATAAAAATGACTTCTGTGCTAACGAAAAGGTAATCTAACAACACCTTGAATGAAGAGTAGTATAAAAGGTAAACATGAGTAAAACAGACAGACTTCCTGGTCAGAAAAACAGCATTGTTAGAATTCTTCATACAATAAAACCTTCCATCCATGCAAAAAGTGTATCTATATTAAAGCAAGTGAATAAAACACAGTCTTTAATTCTAGTGAAGAGACTAATAAAACTCAGGTGTGTAGTTGAAACATTATGCCACAACATCTGGAGTTACAGGATCCAGGGCTTTCTGCCTGACTGGGTTTCATCTGCAGAGGACACCTGCTCCAGAAACACAGGAGACACATCCACAGCCTCACAAATGGATTAGACCAGCAGCCTAAAAACAAGAGTGCTTTCATGCAACTCTCTCCTTTTCAGTGAGCTCTCAACGTTTGACCATTCAAACTAAAATTAACTTTTTTATGCCAAAATTAAAGCTGGCTCACTGGGCTGAAAAGTCAGAAATTAATCAAGCTGAACATTCAACTAATAATAATAATGTGCTTCACTTTTATCTTTTTTATTTCAGTAAATCAGTCATTTTGCACATAGATAATAATGATTATATTATCATAAAAATACAAGAGCTTCCACATACTGATGTATTCATCAAGACCTTTTGTATGTATTTCACTTAGAGAGCGCTGAGAGATAAGATTGCCCACAACAACGCCTTTTCTGTGCCCATTTATGAGTATAAATATAGCACCCTCAGCACCCAGAGTTCCCACAGCCTTGTATTCACCATTGTAGAAAAATTCTGTTAATTTAGGTGATCCGAGTCATAACCTAACATCAGCTATTGGTCTGATACATTTGCTAAACACACCCTCGAAATCTGTGGATCTCAACAAATGAACCAAAAAAATGGGTCACGAGCCTATCCTGGGAACATTTCCTTCAATATATTGTATATCTGCTGGAAAAGCCAAAAACAGTGAATTAAAATGTGTTCTTCATCTTTATAGGAGCAGCCCACTTAACAATTCTTGATAGAAAATGTGTGTTTTACATTTGTTATACAACCAATTCAATTCTAATTTGGGTTGTGATTATAGATTGGTGGAGAGTCCAGTGGAAAACTATTGCTCCACACAACACTGACCTGTATCAAGTGATAATATTGTACTAGTTAACTGAGGTGACCTACTGTAGAAGTAACATTAACTGCAGTTCAATAAATGTACAGTTTATATACTATATTCTGTTCACGCTCCTATCTTTAGTAACATGGCATTTTCTCTGGAGCTTTTTAATTTGAGAACAGAAAGTTGTATTTTATTTGTATTTATTTTATTTGTATTTATTTATTTTTTATTTTCATTTATTTTATTGTGTTTGCATGTATTTTTTTTATTTGCATGTATTTTTATTTTATTTTATTTGAATTTTATTGTATTTTACTTTATTTGCATGTATTTTTATTTTATTTGCATTTATTTATTTATTTATTTTAGAAACTC
>JAADKR020000002.1:8458443-8474140 GCA_011763505.2 Lythrypnus dalli
TATGTATGCGTGTGTGTGTGTGTGTGTTGCAAGTTTATGATTGTATATCAAATTAAGGCATAACCCTGAAAATGCCACACATTTACAGCGATAACATTTGAACAATGGATTGAGACAGATTTTAATATAGTACTGTCAAAAAAAATGTGCCCCCTTCCTGATTTCTTATATTTTGTTGTGTTTATCACACTTATGTTTCTGATCATCAAGCATCAATTTTTATATCACACAAAGATAGTGCCAGCAGTTTCCAAATGACTATCACGTTTATTAACAGAAATAAAACCTATCTGGTGATATGTGAAAAAGTAAATGCGCCCTCTGATTAGCTGTGATTAACCAGCTTTTTTCAAAATGTGAGATCAATTTCATTGGCTACACTCAAACCTGATTACCACAAAGTTTGTTGAATTGAGAAACTGTCAATATCAGACTTCACAGACCAAATAAAGTAGGCTACAAAATGTCATAAGAAAACATATAATGCCACAAAATGACACCAAGAGTGCAACAAAGAATCACCCAGGAGGTCTCCAAAGAACATCTAAAGAACTGCAGCTTCACTGGCCTCACTCAAGGTCAGAGTTCATGACTATACAGAAAAATAAACATGGAGTTTTAAGGCGAAAACACAATAACAAATAAGAAAACAACGACTCTTCTTACATTCGTCAAAAAACAAGTGGGGGATTCTCAAGACTTTGGAGAAATGTTCAGTGGACTATTGTGACAAAGGTGTAACTTTTTGGGGGGTCTGCAGCCTGTTATCTGTCATCTGCATTTGATAAAAAGAACCTCATGCCTAAAGTCAAACATGGAGGTGAAAGTGTGATGATCTTGGGCTTTGCTGATTCAGGACCAGGACAACGCTCGGTCATTGATGGAATAAAATAATGCTGTCTGCTGTCTACCAAGAAATCCTGGAAGAGAACGTCTGACCATCAGTTCGGACCCCCTTGAAAAAGAACACAAAAATAAAGTTCAAGTCCTCAAGCTTAAGCCTCTTGGGTCATGCAAAAGGACAAGAATCCCAAACAAACACGCAAATTCACTTCTGAATGGCTCAAAAAGAACAGTATTAGTTTTGGAGTGGCCAAGTCAAAGTTCAGACTTAAATCCAATTGAGATTCTGTGGTGTGACTTTAAATGGGCCGTTCATGCTCAGAACTCTCCAATATGGCTAATGTTCAATCCCAGGGATGAGAGAAACTCATCAGTTTTCACAAATGCTTGATTTCAATTATTGCTGCAAAAGGCGACACAATAAGTTATTTATATCAGGGAGCATTTACCTTTTCACAGGCCATCAGACAGGTTTGTTTTTCTTTCTCTTATTGAATGTGATAATCATTTGGAAACAGCATTTTTATCTTTGCTGGAATCATCTAGTGTGTTATAAAAATTGACCTTGTCGGAAATATTTATGTGTGATAAATACAACAAAATACGAAATCAGGAGGGGGGGCACTGTATGTGTGTTAATTTTGTAGCTATATCAGTTATAAACACTTTTTCAGAGGGGATTTTGAATATTGTTTAGTTTTAGAATACTGAAATTGCAAAAAAATATTTTTGCCTTGTTTTTTAACATTCATAAATGAATAAATCAGGTTAGGAATCAAATCTTAATAAATCCCATATCAAATATCAAAATATTGTTAAGTACAAGACAGGACGGTTTGGAATCTGGAGGAGCTACTAAAGTGATTAAAAGTAATTAAACATGCTATTGTGAAGATGAGGTATCTTTGTTCAGAGCAAATGAAAGTTGATAAGAGACCAAACTGAAAATGGGAAAAATTGAGTTTTTCCTGTGTCTCCCTTTAACTGTTCCGTCTTCAAAACCTAAAGCTCAAATCTAGAGGCATTTATGCACTCACACCTGAACTTTAACAGCCACATTAAAATCAATAACATCAGCAATTTGTATAACCCAATATAAATTGGCAAGATCACAGGTGTCGAGAGACTAAAGGCTGGTTAATGCTTTCCTGCAGACGCCGGACAAAACCGCAAGAACTTCTGCGCTGCCCCTCTGCGTTTGTGATGCACGAAAACACATTCAAACATGGGAACAATATATTCATACTGAATGATTTTGAGTGTCGTGACTTGTCCCAAATACAGCAACTCGGTCAATCATGATATATATTTTAAAATCCTCGTATAACGTTGGTGAAATTTTTCTAGAAGAAAACTCATTTGTCTTTCAATTAAACCTTGTTAGAAATATAGGCCTGTTGCAATAACTCAATTTGAAGCTCAGTATATTGAGGCAGGACAATATTGTTATAATAATTTAACAACAATATTGAGGTCCACTTGATGCTGCTGAATTTAACTTTAAAAAAATCGTTCCTTCTTTCTTAAAGTACAGTAGTGTTCACAATAATAGCAGTCCAATGTGACTAAGTAGATTAATCCAGATTTTTGGGAATATATTTTTTATTGCTACAAGGCAATCAAGTTGTAGATTCTCAGAAAACCAACAAGACCCAGCATTGGTGATATAAATGCTCTTAAGGCTGTGACTTTGAGCAATTCGTTGAAAGAGGTGTGTTTAAACTTTAAAGAAAAAAAAAAGCAGTGTCTGCCATTGACTTTACAAAGTCAAAACTATTTTGGACAAACCTTTTTTGTTTCTTGATCCTGTGAATCACTGAACTAATATTTAGTTGTATGACCACAGTTTTTTATAACTGTTTCAAATCGGTGAGTCAACAACTGTGACATCTTTCAGCTGTTATTCCACTCCAAGATTCTTTAACAACATTTCACAATTTATTTACATTTCCTGGTTTTGCTTCAGAAACAGCATTTTTCATGTCACCTCACCTCAAATGTTCCTCCATTTCTCTTTAGGCCAGTTCATGTGTTCTTTGTCAGATTGGAACTTCTTCTGGACATCCCTTTTTAACAGAGGGACTTGGGATTCTTGTAAATAGATTATCTTCACACAGACGTCTTCTAACTGTTACAGCACTTACAGGAATCTCCAGACTTTGATCATCCCGAAGCTGATCGTTGGCTGAGTCTTAGCCATTCTGGTTATTCTTCGATCTGTTTTGATGGTCGTTTTGCTCTCTATTTTAAAGCATTGAGGATCATTTTAGCTGAACAGCGCATTATTGTTTGCACCTCATTATTCCTCTTCTCCCCTGTCCAATTAACTTTTTAATCAAAGTACGCCGTTTTTCTGAACACCGTCTTGATGAACGACCCATTTTCCTCAGGCTTTCAAAGAAAAATGCATATTCAACAAGTGCTGGCTTCATCCTTAAATATGGGCCACCAAATTCTGAACTGTTTCTTCACAAAATTAACGACCTCACTGATTGAATGCCAGACACTGCTATTTTTGTCAAAACACCCCTTTCAACGAATTGCCCAATGTCACAGCCTTAAGAGCGTGCAGATCACAATTGCTGGGTCTTGTTAGTTTTCTAAGAATCTACTTCACCTACTGGTAACTTGTTTGCCATGTAGCAATAAAAGGTATACAAAAATCTGGACTTAGTCACATTGGACTGTTATTATTTTTTAACACAACTGCATATAATATCAATGCTTCAATAACACAGAAGTGGCAATAAACATTCAAAATTAGTTTTCAAAAAAGTAAATTTGTTCAAGTATCATGTAAATAGCATTGAAAAGTAAAAAGTGTAAATACCTTTTGTAAATTTTAGGCTCAATAGATATTGAGCCTAAAATGTACAGTTTGTTATTTATTGAACAATGAGTCGATATTGTAATTATTGTGACAGGCCTAATTGGGACGGCGTCAGCTGATCAAGAGTCTGCAAAACAAATGGTCTTTACAAGTCAAAAACCGCTGACCACTGCCATTACAGATGGCACTTACAAAGCGACAACTGCTCATTTTTCCTGCCTTTCTCACTTTTTACTGTAAGAGAAAGAGGACTGTGACTATGCTCAAAATGCAGCCACATTTTATAACAGAAAGTCTTCCTGCGATTGAAAGATGGTATGTCTGAAACGTTCCGTGCGTGTGGAAGTGGTGCTTCCAAAAAAAGTTTTGTTTAATTATGTAATTTTGAACTTAGAGATAGATATTACTCAGTTTCTGCCATCTTTTAAGGGAAGACATTGCAGGCAAAACTACATACTTTCAAGTTTTTGGCCAGTTTGGTAGCTAAATGTATAAACTTTCACTTGCTTGAAACAAAAATACCTAATCTTCACAATAAAATATACTATATAACTATTGCACTGATTCTCTTCATAGATTTAAATAGGAAATTGTAAATTCAAGGCCATTTCCTCAAAATTCATTTTTCTCACATTGTGGAGACAACACCTCCACTTTAGCAGCTCCTACAGAATTCAAACATTCCAGTCTTGGACTTATTTTGAAGATTTCAAAGGGAATATTTAAGATTTAATTCAGAGCCTGATTAATTGATTTGTGGAATTTCAAAAAACAAGGTGAATTGAATTTGATTTAAAAAAAAAAAAAAGTTTTTTTCCACTAAAACATAGCTTATTTTAAAGGTAAACACGATATCCAAATTTACCTCTGAAAGTCTTTGTAATAAATATATCTACAAAATAAGTTCAGAAATGTAAATCCGTCTTAATCCATTGTTCAGATTTCGTTGCAGATAATATTGGATTTTTTTTTTTTGCATCATTACGCTTAGAATGCCTCATTTCTATATAATAAAATCATAAAGTTTGCAATTATTTTTTTCTCATATTTATATTTAAATTACATGTTATATTTATATTATATTTAAAATAATAACTCTACTTTTTTCCCCATTCACCAGCTGTGTCTCACCTCAGGTAAGCAGAAACAGATCAATAACCCTAAAATGATGAAATTAAACATGTTCAGCACAACTTCCACACGTACTGAAACTATTAAGCATTTGCAAACCTCTTTGAGTCGCTACTTTATGTAGAATTATTTTCGACTGTAAATAAATTACATTATGGGTTAACAATAAAGTATGAATCCATCTTTCTATTAAACCTGTAACCAATCACAATTGTTAATCATTCGTTAGCATGTTAAGCTAAATACGTAGTAATGTAGCTGTTTGAATGGTTTAAGATGCGGCTGTATTTTGAGCACACACCTGGGGTTGTAGTAAATGCTGTTTCTCTTTAACAATAAAAGTTGAGAAATGCAGGATATGACCAGTTAGCTTTGTGAACCTAGCTTCAGTTTGACATTCTTAACTTTTAGAAACATTATCCTACAACACGAACACATCGAATCACCCGAACGGACCATTCAGGGCATCCGGCACCATCTAAATGTGAAAATATGAGCTCAAATGTGTTTAAAAGTGAGTAAACGAGATGACCTCTGTACCTTCTTTAGCACGCCCGCCATCTTTGTCCTCACAAGCAGCAGTACAGCTCCGGCGCAGTGCTGCCCCCTGCTGCTCAGACTGCTCTGCTGCTTCTTCTTCTTCGTCTTCGGTTTACTTTAACTGCGGCTGGTATCCACATAAATTGATTTGGCATCTGTCACTAAATTCCCTTTTTGGGGAAATTATTTTCGTGTGTCTGTTTATACATGCCTGGGCAGTACAGTATCACAGCAAATTAAGTGCAGCCCTAACATTGTTACAAATGTATGACTCCATTTACAGTCTGCCATGATGACGTCATCACATAAGTGATGGGTCACTTATTGACAATCGGCTAATGGGTCACATCTTCTTTGAAGCTTCGGGACCACCACTTTAGTTGTTTAGGTCCAATTACACAAAATACCCAGTCTTCATAATAACATGTTTAAATACTGCACTGATACAATGTGTCCTTATAGATTAAAATGGGAATTTGTCATTTCAAATGTATTTTTTCTCACATTGTGGCGACAGCATCTGCACTGTAGAAACTCCCACGGACTTCAAACTTTCCAGTCTTTTACTTAATATTTTTGAAGGTGTTGTTGCAGGATTGTTTTTTTATTCCAAGCCTTTGAGTTTTGAATGAAAAAACAAGGAAAATGAATTTGATTTTTTTTTTTTTTTTACTTATTTGACTTAATTTTCAATTAAACAAGATATCCAAAATCCCCTAGACAAAGTCCTTGACAAATAGATCTACAAATTAAACCCATAAATATAAACCTGACTCAATCCAGAGTTATTCACCGAGAAGTTTGGTAATTTTGTTATTTGTTAATTTTATTAGGATTAAAATTCCTTATTTTTATATAAAAACATAAATGACAGAAAACCTGCAATACATGTTATTTATGTCTATAATCTACAGCAAAAGTTTCAAATTGATATATGTATATTTTTTCTTCTTTACCTGCAGCGTCTCACCTTAAAGAGGGGCAAAACCCCTTGAAAGCAAAGTCCATCAGAATGAGAGTCTTCGGGAGCCCAATTCACTTCTGTGGAGGTTCCCGGAACAAGGGGGATATACGCTGTCGACTGATCTCTTTAAAGTGTATGGTCCTGATAAACAGATGGACTTCCTTGGCGCTCTGTCCGCATCAAATAACACTCCAGTCAAGAGTCAGTCGCTTTAATGACTATTCAAACACATGCTTCTCCATGATCGCACTTTTACATACAAACATAACTATCTACAACGTGTGAATGAAAAAGTAGAAAAATATAAAAATATACTAAGAAGTATGTACAGCAGTTTCACAGATCAGAGCAGCTTCAGACGCAGCAGCAAGGGGGCGCTACCGAGGGCAAGTAGACATTCAGAAGAACATCCTGCAACACAACATGGACAATGTAAGAACCAGATGTCAAAATGTTCCACAGAAGGTTACAATCAGAACAGAAAAATGACAGAAAACTTGCAATCATATGTATGTCAATAATGGAAGGTAAAAATGTCAAAATCATATCTCTAAGTGTATTTATTTCCCTATTCACCTGCAGTGTCTCACCTTAAAAGGCCAAAAACTGTTATACACTGAATTAAATCAATAAATTAACTATTTCTCATTGGTTAAAATAAATGGTCACCTGTAGATGTTGGGGTCCAGGAGCACAGCCGTGTCCGTGGGCAGTTTGGACAGATGTACCACTCTGGTCTTCTGCTGCAGCCGCTCGCTCTCACTCACCCACACATCTGGCAGGCTGTGACACAAACAGACCAGCAGGAAGTGCTCTTATTAGGCACAAGGCATAATTAAGGCTGGCCATTGTTTACATGTTTTTTGATACGGATACAGTCTTGACTTACGATACAAATACCTAAACAATACTTTTAAAACTTTATTATTAGTCCCTCCAGGATTTTGTGATGTTGCTATGACACTTCGCAAAATCAGTGCAGCACTACAACTTTTCCCAAAAAAATGCAACTTTCCCGCAGCTATTCCAATAATCTGCAACTTTTCACTGCAACTTTTGGAAAACTGGCCCACAAAAATCAGTCTTTGTAGTGCACTAAAGTCACAAAAATTGAGTGCGAAATTCAAAAAGGACTGGTTTTTCATCTCGAACTACAAAACGGAACTTTACAATGCAGAAAACTCTTGATGCGTGCAAGTCAAGTTACTCAAATTAAGATCAAATAATTTGAAAAGTGAAAGAATCTGTCTATTGAGCAGATGTTTTTGCACTTAAATTAAATCAAATACTCTTACTGGTAATTTGTGTCATTTCTTTGAGCTGAAACCATCAAATATCTTTCTTTAATGCTATGTTTGACTCCAGGAAAATACTATCAAAAGATTTTTTTTTTAATTATATTTGTTTTTCTGTACCGTCTTCTGCAGCATTGTTCTTTTTTTTTTTCTAATCAGCATAACTGTTTGAGATCATACCTGGATAGTTTAATTGTACCCAGCCTTACAATATTTAACCTGTGATCGTAGAGGGTTTCATGTCATTTTATTGTAAAATCACTGAGGTCCTCCATCTGTCTGAGATTACTGTGCTTTTGCAAACAGCCAATAACAAAGACACAAACATCAGCAAAAGTTCAGTTTTAGCCCTGATTTTTTTTAATTTAGTTACTTTTTTCGACTCATTTTGATACCAATTTATTATTTTTAGTATTAGTATTTTAGCCCAATAGTGTTTTTTCAAATATTGCCATTCATATTATGCAGCCCTAGGTCTACTATGAATTCACATATGCATCTTTTAAAGAATATTCCAGGGAGGTTTAACTTGAGTTCATTGACAGATGCTGCCACAGATCAAAATCACTACAAAGAAAATCACAACAGTTGCGATGGTGAATGTTATGGCCATCTTGTGATGTTTGAGTAGCCAGAAACACAGAATACGAATAATTTTAGTCTTAATAAAATGTCTGTGTCAGGACAGAATGTCACGTAAAGGTGCATTATGCTACATTAAAAAAATATATATAATCTTGACTTCTCTCGTGTCATGAACTAATGACTCACCTTTGACCAGACTCGCATGCATTGAAGGAGTTGTGGTAGAAGCAAACATGAGTGTAGAATGTAAAGTGTAAAGCGGCCATAGTCTCCCATAGCACCTTGATGGAAAAACTAACAGTTAAACAGTGCATCTCTGGGACAAAGCTAACATGCTCATTTATTGTTTAAGATAATTATACTGTTTATTATAATAAGTGACTTAAAAGGTGTTTCATTGTTTGAGGGCCTACTTCCTAATTCTTCCTAAAAGTGATGTCATATCAGCAGCCTCGTACAGATCATAAGCAATAATAGGATTGTTTCATAGGTCATTAAGTTACTGAGTGAATATAATATTTATATTTCTATTAAATGCGTTTTTATTTAAATTTATTTAACATTTTATAAGACCATACACAAGTGTATTTTGTGTTCATCGGTAGTATGATTTTCCTAAAAATGTCCCATCTGGTTAAAGCAGATATTTGTTCTCTTTACTTCTGCACTTCAGTGTGTGTGATGTTATTGACTGGATCAGTGAGATTATTTATATATATATATATATATATTTTTTTTTTTTTTTTAACCAAGGCAATGGTTCTATCAGAAGAGAAAACCTAACACAAAAAACTAATTTTGGATCGTCATAAAGGCTGGATATTAAAAGGTGTCATGTTAACCTGCTAACCACCCATACAGATGCTGGGTCACTAAAAGCTTAAATACACACTAATGTCAAGTTTTATTTCAACATCAAATGTCCCATAATGCACACTCAAAGTAGTGGTGGAGTAAGGGTTGAAAGAGTACTCCTTTCTCCCTTTGTTTTCCCCCTCTGGCAGCTTCAAATACGACACTTTGTGGCTGTTCTCAAAAATGCAATCTGTATCCGAGTACATTCACAGTATGGTCTACAAAGCTGGACATCAGCTGCATGGATGACCATGTAGGAGTCTATTCCCACGCACACAGCTAGTCCAGAACAGAAGGTGACTCACATGTCCTCAGGGCTCCAGTGCAGCAGCACTTTGACTTTCCCGGAGTCCTCTCTCCTCCGGGCGATCACCTGCCAACACACACAACCTCACAATTATGTTGTTTCACTGTTTGGATGTTTAGGACGGCCTATTGGTGCGAGCCCCGTCATGAGAATTTTTTAATCGTTCTATAAATGACAGATAAACAATACATTTTTGGACACAATATTTTAACGTCTATGCATTAATTTAAGGGGTTTTCGGATCAGTTTGATCTTTTAACATATATCAAACTGACCTATGTTACTTTGATCTAACATAGGTCAAACTAACATGTTAGTTTGACCTGAAACAGGTCTGAAATCTAATACCGTTCTGCAGTGCGGACCTCAATAATATTGTTTATCACAGTATTTTCCTGTCTCAGTATATCGAGCTTCAAATGTTGTTATGACAGGCATTATATGAGATAGCTCTACAGTGAAGGCTGAGCCCGCCTTTGCCCTTTACCCGAATAAAAAAAATCCCATTAATTTTCTCCATAGACTTTTTGCAAATTTCAAATATTAAAACATGACACTGCAGCTGATAAGGGAAAACGTTTAACCCCTATCCCCTTTTGGCACCATTTTTTCGAGTGTTAAAGTGATCCTATGTGTCAAAGGTGTGTATGTTGTAATGTATTTTAGGACACCAGAATGAAATAGATTTGATTTTTTATTTATACTGTCCAAGAGAAAAACACACACTGCCACTCTTAACGCCATTTTTTGCTTCATTGACTTCCATTATAATCACTTATTTTCTTATTTTCCTACAGCAATTACAAAACAGATAATGTCTATTTAGATTTGTAATTTAGAGGATAAACAGTACACACGTGAAGAAAGTTATAACTTTTACCATTGTACTTATTTTTTCAGAGGGGGATTTTGTAAAACAAAATTCCCACAGTCTAATGGTAAATCCAGTATTTGAAATAGGTCACAGTTGTAGGGTAAAAAAGCATTTTTGAATGAATCCTTGAGATTGACCTTGAAACTTGTAGTTTTTGACATTTTATTATGAATGACTCATTTCCTATATTTGCCCACACAGTTTTATTTTTTATGTTATAATTTAATGTCCCAAAATATTTTTTTAAAATATGAAAATCATATTTTTGTACTGCTATCCATGTGTGAAGGTGGTGTATCGTGTATGGTATTTTTTGCACCAAAAAGCCGCTGGACAATTAGACACACTATATATAGCCGTGTCCATTTTCATAAATAAACTCCCCAAAATGTAGGGCGCCCTTTAGCCGCGTGGAGGTGCAGCTGTGGAGGTGCCGCCGTGGGCTGCTCACCTCGCCAGTGGGGAGGAGGTGCGCTTTGTTACTCCATGAGACGCAAAAATACTCCGTCCAGTGATACGGCTTCAGTCCGGTAAACACAGCCAGGATTGATACATAAGGCTCACCACATTGTAAGGCACACTGTTGATTTTTGAGAAAATTAAGGCGCAAGTACACCGTATAGTCAGAAAACTACAGTATTGTGCGTTATATTTGTGACATGTTACCAAAACTCCAAAAATGTCTCAAGAAAATTGGAGCATTTGGCAGATAACTAAGCAGGCTTTATGTCAGCAAACTAACCCAATACTAACCCGGTGCTAATCCCATGTATTCCTGTGGAAGCGGTGGGATTTTTTTTTTCGTTTTCAAAATGGCACAAAAAATGTGGATGGAGTCTTAGTTTATGGAAAGCGGTTTGTTTCTCCAATATGACATGCATTACCATGGAGATCAGCTGAGATACATCAGTTTTACTAAAGCAATTAAACAGGTTCTGTAGACAGGTGTAAACAGGTGCGGACATGTTTGGACAGTACGACGATACCGTGCTGTGGAAGACCACACTGTGCCCGCTGCCCAAGCTCTCGATGTGGGTGGCCAGGTTCAGGCAGATGGCACGGTGGCGGATGGCGTCCATGGTCTGAGCATCAAAGAAGTCGTGAGGACGCGCTGTGAGCAGAGGCAACAGTTGGGCAAAGTTAGGTTACAAAAAATGAAAAGAGACAGGTAGAATATCAGTAATGTGATTTTTCAGTAGTCATCAAAGTTAAAGGACTCAGTGAAAAGTACCATTGAGTAAAAGTATAATGTTTTGGAATTGACAGACAATAAAAACACCATACATTTTTCAATAATAAAAAAAATGTCTTAAAGTGTACTTTACAAGCCTGAGCTGATAAGCTTCTCAAAGTGCAATACTGTAGTCATTATTCACCCACTCAAAACTCTGCGATAGTAAGCTACTATTGTACTAATGTAGCCACAGCGGCCCTGGCTGTGAGGCTGCAAATCTGTGCCATCAGCCCCTGCCGCCACCACTACACACTACTCACTCTCATTTACACTGGCAAAAATGGGTGAAAGGTTTTACTTAATGACACAACAACAGTGTCTCTTTGAGAAAAAAACAGCTGCTTTACTCACTGCCCTGATCTGACTGTCCTCTGATGGACAGTGTCCTCTGATTGTTCTATGTCACAGCTAAGAGTGAGGTTAATTTGTCGATGTATAAGCTAAGCTCCTGTGATGGAGTGCGTTATGAGTGCACTTTAGGTCACATAAGTTGATGTTTTCAGAGGATTATTTTCAGCGTCATGGCACATTCCCTTTTAGTCTACGAATACTCCTCATTTTATGCCTCACTGATAGTTTACATTTTATCATTTGAAACCATGCCTAGAGCTGAAGATCTGGCCAGGATCGCCTCCTGCTAGCAGCCGTGGGAAAAGCCAAATAAAAACACTTTGAACAGACACAATTGTAACAAGGAAGTACAAAACAAAATGCTGAACTATTGAAAAACAAACTAAAAATAAACAGGAATAACCAGAGGATTACTCAACACTGCATAAATGTAGTGAAACATTACTCCAGGTCTGTTTTTGAACATTAAAACACAGTTTAAAACCGGAAAATTCGATTTTGCAGGACATGTGCTCCATGCTCAATCAAAAACAAACAACACTGCCTTAATTCCTAATGCGTCTCATACAGTACATAGACATGTTTTCAAATTATAAAAAGAAAAATATCCAAGCTGAGGTGTTTGTCACTCACGCAGAGATCGGCGCTGTCGGCTGCGGGCCTTCCTCTTTTTCAGGCCGGCCTTAGAGGGAGACTCGTCCTTGCCCCTGCTGTGCCCAGGCACCCTGCTGGAGCTGTGGGTGAAGTGAGTGGGCACGTGTCGGGCCAGCCCCCCCTGAGAGGAGAAGGTGGCAGTGCAGCCTCCCACCAGACACTGCACAGAACACATCAGCACGTTACACAATGAGGACCTCACGCTAGTCACTGACCGCTTATCACCCAATCATCATGGAGCCACGTAACACGACTAGTTTTTTGTTCCCTTATCTACAATGGCAGCAGATGCAAAGCTGTTTTTCAATGTAGCCTTAGACCACGTTATAATACACTAATAATAAGCCATGTTAGTCCTTGTCTAATTTTCACCGCGCTACATACGTCATCTGGTAAAAGCGATACGATTAGCTAAGAGTTATGTACAGACGCTTATAACAGACACTTGTAGCACCCAATAAACAGCTCTGGACAGTCGTTAACTAGGCCTTGTTTTAGCATAGTCACCAGACTAAATCTCACTTGTGATTTAGTCTAATGTTAATCAGGCCATTTTCTACAAATTCATATTTCTCCCATTGTGATGACAATATCTCCACTTTAGTGGCTCCTACAGATTTCAAACTTTCCAGTCTTGTACTTAACAATAATTTGAAGTTTTTTTTCAGTGGGTTTTTATAAAATTTAATTCCTAGTCTAATTAATTGAGTTTTGAAACTAAAAAAACAAGGCAAATTCCCAACAAAAGTCTTTGCAACAGATATATCTAGAAAATAAACCCATAAATTTAAACCTGACTCAATCCATTGTTCAGATTTTGTTGAACATTTTTTTAGGCTTAAAGCCTTATTTTTAAAGAAAAATATAATTACAGAATACAGAATTAATATCTGTATATTTTTCCCTATTCTGCTGCAGTGTCTCACTTTAAGGACTTGAATAACCCTGGGCTCAGAGTAGGCTGCGGACATGTAGCAGGAGTCCTACCTTGAACGGCTTGTCACCGCTGTGGCTGAGCATGTGCCTCTGCAGCCAGCTCTGACTGGTGGACGGAGTGTTGTAGACCTTACAGCCTTTCCACAGACACACAAACACCTGAGAGACACAGAGCACAAGACTTCATCAGAACAGCTCAGAACGGTAGGTGACTCCAGAATCACCACAACTATCACCTGGTTTATAAATACTACTGGAGACATCTGATTTAGTGACAGTGAACAGAAAATGACAGTCAATAGCTAGGAATTGGGGATGCACCATGTGAAAGAGATGATACCACCTCCCTTCTATCGATGGGACAAGAAACATTATTATCGTTAATCATGATGAAAAGGGGAACAATTATTTGATCATAGCATTTTTTTCATAATCCAAAGAACACACCTGCCGCACTGTCAGCATTTTGTCCAAGGTGAGTAGTTTTAACAATGAAACAGAAGTCCATTACAGGCATCTTCATCCTGTACCTTGGGAGCTACAGCCTCTTCAGATTACCGTATTTTTTCTATTGTTGTTTGTTTAAATTCTATTGTTTACCAAATGAGTTACGAAACATAAACACGTTGACCCCTAATCTGCAGAAATTTGGCTAAATATATCCAGCGAAGCAAAACTTAACCACAAGAAATTGTTTAAATAGTTATTCTGATAATATCATTAATCCCCATTATTTTGTCCAAAATAATTTAGACAAAATATCTATTTGATCTGATTCCTACGCCCTTCCACCGTTTCTTTTTCTTGTGGTTGTTTCATTATGTTGCTTTTCTGGAATTATTTTTTGTATTCTGTATTATTTTATGCCGTATATAATTGAAATATCTGAACTGCGACCACTAGAAAAGTTCAGATAGTTCAAGGCATCGCAGGCACCACAAAAAAACCAACGCTACCGTCACATTGCTCCATCTCCACTATCGCATCTCGCTGGTAGCTCAAAACGCATTCATTGTATTCGTCAATTGCGTCACTTACGTGTCTACGGCGCCGTGTTGCCAGTTTCCATAGGGATAACAAGTAAACCCATCGCTTCTGCCGCTTATGTGTAAACACGGTATAAGACCACATTGACTATTTAGTCGACTAAACAACTAAAATGGGGCAGCCCTACCAGCTACGATATCATTTTTTAAAAGGAAAATCAATTATCTCAGAAAATATAGTGATAAACGATATTATTGACTAAATCCTTTTGCAACACTGCTGCATTTATTATCAACAAAAACTATTTTTGTCTTAAATTAAACCTGGTTAGAGTTATATATATTGACTAAGAAGCCCTGTTACAACATTTGAAGCTCGACATATTGAGGCAGTGAAATATTGTGATAATCAATAATACTGAGGTCCACTTGATGCTGCTGAAAGTAACTGGTCTTCAATAATACACAAGTTAGACTACACATGGAAGTTGGCAAAACACAGTAAATTAGGATAAAAGTGTAAGGAATATGTAAATAAGTGAAAAATATATTGTTTTTCTGTTATTTACAAAACAATATGTCAATATAGTAATAATCGTAACAGGCCAAGCAAGGAGGACAGTTCAGTTTGGTGGAGGAGTGTCTCACCCCCCCGGTCTGGGCGTCCACGTGCCTCTCCCGGATGTGCTCGGCCAGGTCAGGGCTGGAGGGGCACTGCATTTGGCACAGGTCCCAGCAGCAGGTGTAACTGAGGGCGGGGGGCGGGGCCGGGGTGGCCCTCTTCTGCTCCATCCCGGGCCGGACGCTGCAAACACACACAAGGGCTACACTCACATGTGGTCCGCAGTGTCGCAGCAGTCAAATCAGACAATTTCATCAAGATTCTACGTGTCGGAATGAGTCCTGGTTTACACCGGGACCTATAATACACTTTTAGTCCACAAAAGGCGACACACTACAGGTGAATAGAGAGAGAAAAAAATCATTCAATTTGAAACTTTTGCTGAAAATATGAGAAAAAAATATATTGCATGTTTTCTGATTGGAACATTTGGAGCCTGTAAATTTCAAGAAAATGAGCTTTAAATAATAATGTAATAGAGTTGTCCCAAAAAATCAGCTTCAAAATCACAATTGGAATTTAATTGTGGCATCTGATGATATCTCAATAAGTAGCACTAGTTTTAACACCAAAATCAATTAACTAATAGCTTCCTTCACAAAGTGGGAAAATAAAAATAAAACTAGTAAAGCCTACTTACCGTGGCTTACTGAAGAGTGCAGAAAATGAATGAAGGTCAGAGACCAATTA
>JAADKR020000002.1:9081387-9091576 GCA_011763505.2 Lythrypnus dalli
GAAGATGAGGATTTGTCTCCCTTTGGGGTCTGGACACTGGTGATGGTTAAAGAAAAGAGAGGCTAGAGATTAGTTTATAAAAAATACTGGCCATGTAGCAAGTTTGTAGTAAGCTTTTTTACAGATCATGAGCCTGTGGGCTAGTTTTAGTTTTAAACACCTTTTTTATCCCTTCATCATCAACAAAATGCAACATGGAGGTTAATGTTGCAATGTGGAGAGAGCAAACTGTGTCTGAATTCAACAAAGTGGAATCGTGATGTAGCAGTGTCTCCATGTGCCCCCACACTCCTCAGCAGGGGTTCTCTCAGGAAAAATAATCGAGGCATCTGATTGGCCAAAGCATTTCCGTGGGCAGTGGCCTTAGCACTTTACACTTTCACTCTTTCTTTATTTTTGTAAATCAAAATAATCTGGTATAGGGTAAAAAGCTGTGACTGGAAGAATGATTTAATACAATTTAATCTTTACCATTGTTTTGATTTTAGTGTTTATTTCCTGTATGGAACTAAGTGCTTGGTTGTGTCCTTTTTATAGGTTTGCAAACCAAACTTATGCAGAACTGTGGAAAGACAATTTTTAAAAGAACAAGTATTGATAAGTTAATGAACACCTTAGTTTTGTGGGTAAGTTTTTCCAATTGCTTATAACTAAATGTCAAGGAAGTCGAAATAATGTGCTTTGTTGCTGCTGCAGATCTTTGGTTTCCTGGTGTGTATGGGAGTCATCCTGGCCATCGGGAACACAGTGTGGGAGAGCATTGTGGGCGGAGACTTCCAGATGGTTTTACCCGGAAAAGAGTCCCACTCCAACGCAGTCTTCTCAGGGTTCCTCATGTTCTGGTCCTACATCATCATCCTCAACACTGTGGTGCCCATCTCTCTGTATGTCAGGTATGGACAGAGAGAACACTAGAAACAAAAAAAAGACTATTGTTACTTAAGGCGAATCACAGCAGGCAAAACTAATATCGTTTTCATTTTCAGGCCAATTTGGTCTCTTAAAACCTTTCAACTAATCTAATAAAAAGTACCCAATCTTATAGTGACTATTGCACTGATTCAATGTTTCTCCATAGATTTATATGGGATTCTAATTTCAAAAGCCACACATAATGGCAACAATATCTCCAGTTAGGCAGTACTTAAAGACACTCAGTTTTCCTTATACTTCACAATATTTTGAAGGTTATTTCAGATTTTTTAAATTTAATTATTTAATTCTTAGCCTGATTTATTGAGTTTTGAATTTCAATAAACAAAAAAATCATTCAAGATTTTCCCACTAATAAATAGCTTATTTTAAAACTAATGAAGACATCCAAAATCCCTTCAGAATCGAACTTTATTACTGACTTGCCTATAAAATAAACCTATAAATTTACACATGGCTTAATACACTGTTCAGATTCTGTCATCAAACAATGTATGTAGATATTTTTTGGGAATTTATAAACCATAAAATGCCTTATTATTGTGAATAAAAAATGAAACTTCCAATATATCGTTTTTTCATATTAATGTCAGTAATCTACAGCAAGTTTAACATTTATATAGCCAAGAAAAAAAAATCGCATTCACCTGCAGTGTTTCATCTTAAAATATAATTAAACATGTAAAGATAACTGATTCGGTCTTGTTTTCTTGTTTAGTGTTGAGGTTTTGCGGCTCGGACACAGCTTCTTCATAAACTGGGACCGTCAGATGTATTTTGGTTTGATGGACACTCCGGCCGAGGCTCGGACCACGACCCTGAGTGAGGAGCTGGGGCAGGTCCAGTTCATCTTCTCTGACAAGACAGGAACCCTCACTCAGAACATCATGCTTTTCAGCAAGTGCTCCATCAATGGACACACGTATGGTCAGTGTTTCGTTTTGCTGGTTTGTTTAGATTTTGTCCCATTTTGTGTGTGCATTTTTTTAACCCATTTTGATACGTTCCAGGTGACATTTACGATGAATTT
The DNA here is from genome assembly GCA_011763505.2 of Lythrypnus dalli. Taxonomy (NCBI): domain Eukaryota; kingdom Metazoa; phylum Chordata; class Actinopteri; order Gobiiformes; family Gobiidae; genus Lythrypnus; species Lythrypnus dalli. The sequence goes on from JAADKR020000002.1 coordinate 9,083,351, forward strand.
CACCAGAAAGTGGAGATCACAGAGGTAGGTTTCACGGTTAATACTGTTTATCTTCGGTGCTGAAGTATGTTTTTGACTTTGTGTTTCTTTCTTCAGAAAACCGCCTGTGTGGACTTTTCCTCCAACCCTCTCAGAGACACAAAGTTTAGGTTTTATGATGCCAGTTTGGTTGAAGCTGTGAAGCTGGAGGAGCCTGTGGTGCATGAGTTCTTCCGCCTCCTGTCTCTGTGCCACACTGTGATGCCAGAGGAGAAGACTGAAGGTATCTGTCTCACCAACATGGACACTAACAAAGTAAAAAGAACATGTACAAGTAAAAAGTAGTAGTGTTCTACCTTTACTTTCTATCACAGTGGCCTCTATGGCAAGTAGTTTTATCTACTGATGGAAACATATTCATTGTTTTGCATATATTCAGAAAAAACCTACCAGAAACCCTAAAAAAACAGTTGACAATCGAGCATCATAGAGGCCACTGATATGGAAAGTAAAGGACCCAGGATAACCACTCATACAGTTACTCAGTCACTAAAAAGTCAAATACACACTAATATACTGTCTATATTTTTTTTTTCACATTTAAAGTTTCATAATGCACCTTTAAGTAAATTTTATAAGACATACTTTTTACTGTCACTTCACTACAGTAGCTTTGGGAAGTGGTTTGACCGTATTAGTTTTCAGTGATTTTTAATGCTTCACAAATACTTTTCTAATCATAAACATTACAGTAAAGTCAGAAAACACCAGCGGCTCATTCAGTCTCAGATGCTTGATGTGGTTTTGATCTGGTGTGATAAAAAAAAAACAACTAAACTACACAATTCTTAAAAAAATACCATACATTTAACTCTATTTCAACTGTATAAAAAATCTACATTTGTTGTTCTTGTATCTGGGCTTTTACTTAAATACAAAAATTGAGTACTTCTTCCATCACTGTAGTCTACAAGCATCTCTGTACACATCTGCTCTGTTCATGTTCTGATGTCTCTTGTTCAAGGTGATATTCATATTCTGGTGTTCCCTGTTTTAGGTGAGCTGGTGTACCAGGCTCAGTCTCCGGACGAAGGCGCTCTGGTCACTGCGGCCCGGAGCTTTGGGTTTGTGTTTGGAGCGCGGACGCCAGAGACCATCACTGTGTTTGAGCTGGGACAGGCCGTCACGTACGAGCTGCTGGCCATACTGGACTTCAACAACGTCCTCAAGAGGATGAGCGTCATCGGTAACTACGGCCTCCATAACATGGGAATCTAAGATGACGCATTACTTTTCACTATTACAATTTTCTATTATGTGCCATTAATGTAAGAGCATAGATGGCATTGTACCAAGTAAATGAAAATGTAAAACTTATTGAGCTGCAGATTCTCTGTTGAAGCTTTTATACTATTTTTTATATTTTTTATTTTATTTTATTTTTTATTGTATTTTTAATTTAATTTAATTTAATATTTTTTAAATTTTTATTTCAGTGTACTTTTTTAAATACATTTTTGTGATTACATATATGTTGAGATTGGTTCAAATCTGCATACAGATCGTTTGCATTTGTGGCATTAAAAATAGTTATAGGGCATTGAAGTACCTGCATAAATCCTGATGTCATACTTCATACCTGTTCATACAAATAAAATATGTATGAACCTTATTCCAAAAACATTTCTACAATGCGATATTTTCTCTCTGTTACCTATTATACAGTATGTACATCTACTCTTCTTGCTTGTCATTGTCGTAGTGAAAATTATATGAATAAACGTGTCTTGTTTGTGTTTTTAGTCAGAAATCCCCTGGGTCAGATCAGGCTGTATTGTAAAGGAGCCGACACCATCATCTTTGAGAGACTGGACGTCACCAGCCTCGAGCTCCTGGACGTCACCTCAGAGCATCTCAGTGTGAGTCTCACCTTAGATGTTGTGATTTATTATAGAAATAGAAGTTTGATAGATTCACTTTGCACTAGAAAAAATGCAATCTTGTCTTAGATTAAAATGACTAAAATTACGACAGTTTTGAATAGATTTTGACTTTCCTATCACTAATGGAACAAGAATGATTTGTCTTGCTTTTGACTTTTTTGTCTCATTTCAAGTTTTTTGTCTTATTTTAGGTGTACAAGTTAGTTTATCTTATTGTAAGTGAATTAATACTTGATCCATTGGCAATCTTATTTCAAAATAGGCCAAACTTGCTCAAAAGTCAGGATAAAATTGTGCAATTTATTTAAGTTTCCAGTTGGCAAGTCAATATTACTCAAATTTAGGGTAAAATATTCTTAATTCTAGTAATTTTAACTTCATGAGACATACCTTTTTGCAGTTACATGATTTGTTATCCATCTAGCACCTTAAAAGTGTGCTAAACTTTGCATGAATCTTTACTTCTTGTATTTATGTGTTGGGGCATACCTACCCCAAACTTGTGGCTTTGTTTGCAATAAACATAATAAAACCTGTATTTTTCCTTGACATTTCTCTCTCCCTCTCAGGAGTTTGCAGGAGAAGGCCTCCGCACTTTAGCGCTCGCCTACAAAGACCTCGATGAAGACTATTTCGAAGTCTGGATGAAGAAGTTTCTGTTTGCCAGCACTGTCCTGGAGAAGCGTGAGGAGCAGCTGACCGCTCTGTATGAGGAGATCGAGCAGGACCTGAAGGTGGACTGGACTGCATTGTATTATTTTGTTAGTCCAGCTTTGGGACATGTAAAACTTATTGAGCTGTTGAAGCTTTTAGGAGCCACTGCGATCGAGGACAAGCTTCAAGATGGCGTCCCAGAGACCATCGCCTGCCTCAGTCTGGCCGATATTAAGATATGGGTGCTCACAGGCGATAAACTAGGTGAATATCAACTAGTTCTCTTGTATCTTAGCTCTTCTTTAATATGAATTCACTGTATTTTCTAGAGACAGCCATGAACATTGGGTACTCATGCAACATGCTGCGCGACGACATGAACGAGGTCTTCATAATCTCAGGAAACACATTTCTGGAGGTGCAGCAGCAGCTTAGGTAAAATGAGACTTGTGTATATGTACGTACATGGTGGTAGGGTTGTCTCGTACAGACAGATACTTTTATTTATGCTTTACTAATTGTCTTGATGATGTTTTCAGGAGCGCCAAGGAGCACATTATGGGCTTGAGCAGAGTGAGCAGTGCTGCCGATGTGGAAAAGTCGGACATTGAGCTGTTCCCTGACTCTGTGCTGGAGGAGGCCATCATCGGAGAGTACGCCCTGGTCGTCAATGGAAACAGTCTGGTAAGAAGATATAAATCACTCTGGTTGGTGCATTGTTGGGTCATCTGGTTCAACACAGCTCTTCTTTTCCTGTCAGGTATTCATTTAAAATATCATTAGAATAGTTTGTTTAAAGCCCAGATAAAAGAAGAGGGTCTTACAAAAGAATTGGGCAGCATCAGATGATTTGAGACACTAAAACTCAGTGAACTTGCTGAATAAAAGCAGCGACATTTTTATTATGAGAACGTAAAAGCTTGCATGTATGCGTAAATAGGAATTTATGCCCTATTGTTAATTTGTGTGTCATTAAGTTGCTTTGGCTGCAGGTTCACCTTTGCTGTAAAGTTCACTGAGTGTGTCATTTGTGCAGTGGCTGCTTACACAGCTGCCTCCCTCTCTAATGAGCTGAGAGCGGCTGTTTCTGCAGCTCTGTCGCACTTTCATTAAAGACTCTTTTCTCACAGGGAAGTGACTCCCCCGTCGCACTGAGCTTTGTTACAGTGAGTTGTTGCCAGGTATCGCCTGCTCAGGGGGACACAGGACAAAGTCTAATGGGCAAACAAGGTTTTTTTATATTTTAATATTTTTCATTTGCTGAATTAAAAAAAAACTTGAAATGCGCTGCAGTATGCTTCTATAAAAATATTTTTAAGGTTTTTTATGTACATATTTGCAATCTAGTGTGGAATGTTGTTGAGAGGTAGTGTGTTATCATTATTAAGGTAGTATTGCCTCCTTTAACATGTTTTAATGTTTTCATACATTGACAAAAAGAAATCAAAGCAGTTTAATACACTGTATTTTTCTAAAATGAAATATACAGTCAAATACTGGAAGGAATATGTGAATAAAATACCAATGCCTTACTGCTTTGTGAATACTGGATCCCCTCAGACCTTGAAAGATAAGCTTTTGTGGGAGTGAGTGAGTGAGTGAGTGAGTGAGTATTCTCTGTCTATCTATGAATAATGTCTGCAGTGTAGCACTTTGAGAAACTTGTGCCACAGGCTTGTTAAAGGGCAATACAAGCGTAACCCATTCCTATTATAATACTTAACAAACAGTGTCTCTAATAGCTCTCACAGAACCATGTTGTCTCTGCCCCAGGCCCATGCTCTGGACCCTGGACTGAGGCTGGTGTTGCTGGACGTGGCGTGTCTGTGTAAAACGGTGATCTGCTGCAGAGTGACCCCGCTGCAGAAGGCCCAGGTCGTGGAGCTGGTCAAGAAGCACAAGAAGGCCGTCACTCTGGCCGTGGGAGATGGAGCCAATGACGTCAGCATGATCAAAAGTGAGTGCCACATCTGGGAGAATGTGATATGATTAAATGTAATTGGTTTATGAACATTTTTTTGAATGTCACTGGAGCCATTTGACATCACACTGCTTTAATGAATGAGATCCTTGTATATTTCTATGGTAATCTGTTGTGTGTCTCCTTCAGTGGCTCACATTGGCGTTGGGATCAGTGGTCAGGAGGGCATGCAGGCTGTCCTCTCCTCAGACTACTCCTTTGCTCAGTTTCGGTACCTGCAGCGCCTCCTGCTGGTGCACGGCCGCTGGTCCTTCTTCAGAATGTGCAACTTCCTCCGTTATTTCTTCTACAAGAACTTTGCCTTCACCTTAGTGCACTTCTGGTATGGGTTCTTCTGTGGCTTTTCTGCTCAGGTGACAAGATTATAATATTTATACAGTATTTAAATAAATGTCTTGCTTCCTCACAATAGTTTCTTGCATCCACAGACGGTGTACGACCAGTGGTTCATCACTCTTTTCAACATAGTCTTCACTTCTTTGCCTGTTGTAGCCATGGGGCTGTTTGACCAGGTAAGATTCTTGAATCAATGCAATTCAAATAGATTTATTGTCAATTCAACTCCTTGTTAATGAAGATAATCAATATTTTATTTTTTTCTCAATCCACTGATGCAAAAAGACAATAGATAATTGAAATATCAAATACATATACACTATAGGGCGTGGCAGAGAGAGGGAAGGGGAGAGTTCAGTTCTGATGGAGACAGAATCATATGTTCATCATATCGTATGTTTTTTTTAAATCACTTTATTTATTTTTTTCTTTCAATGTAGTTCAATTCTCAATCTTTAATAGCAATTAATGTCAAAGCAATGATAGTTATGTTTCACTTCAATTTCACTTCAGCTTTATCCCCAACTTTATTCAAGGTCTAATATAGATTGCTCTATGTTCAATCTTCTAAAAAATGCAATGCAGAGACCAGGATATTAACAGTCCTCGAACAATGAACTAAGCCCACATTTTCTTGCAGGATGTAAATGACAGGAACAGCCTGAAATACCCGAGCCTGTACAAACCGGGTCAGCTCAACCTCCTGTTCAACAAGCAGCAGTTTTTCCTGTGCGCGCTGCAGGGCCTGGGCACCTCCTTCCTGCTCTTCTTTGTTCCTTATGGAGCCTTCTCGGTTCTGCTCAAAGAGGACGGCTCAAACTTCTCAGATCAACAAGCGTTTGCTGTTACCATTGCAACATCTTTAGTCATCGTCGTAACTGTTCAGGTAAGTGAGAGCATTTAAATGAATAGAGAGGAGTTGTGATTTTCATTCTAGTGTTGTGTTGTTTAGATTGGCCTGGACACACACTACTGGACAGGTATCAACCACCTGTTCATATGGGGAAGTGTGGCAGTGTATTTTGCGATAACGTTTGCAATCCAGAGTAATGGCATCTTTGGAATATTTACCAGCTTTTTTCCATTTGTTGGTAAGCTCAAATTTTCTTGTTGATTTATAGAGTAGTATACTGGAAAAAGATTTCATTTTAATTGAGATAAATGGCTTTAAAGCGCTTGAATTATTAGAATTTACGCTGATTTTGAGCAGTTTTGGATTGAATGGCCAATGAAACAAACTATATTTAACTGGATAAATTCACTTTGAACGCTTAGAATAAGAAAGCATCACTTAAAATTAGAAAAGAAAAAAAAGTTGAAGGCCAGAACAAACAGGCTTGTTCCTTTGGCAAACGTATTTTAAGAAACTCGAATTGTACTCAAAATTAATGTAAACTACTTAATTCAAGCACCTTGAAGACATGTTTTTCCCTGTGCAAAATGTATCATTAGCCATGGAGTAAATGCAGTGTGCTGCAAAATCATGTAAATGAACACAAACGTGTAGAAAGAAATGTGCATTACTTTTAATACATACTGTAAGTACAATATGTGATGGTCCCAAACATGGATTAGGAAAACCTTGTATTAATTTCATTGATAAAACAGTGGTATTTGTTATATTTTCTTTGTCAAATTTGGCCTTAAAACTATGATCTCATGGCTCATCAATCAATGTCCTTTTGGATTGGGTTTTATATAAAATTATGATACAAAATCCACATTATAAATCAGATTTAATTTGTGTTTTGAATGACCTCCGCAGGAACGTCCCGTAACACGCTGTCAGAGTTGAACATCTGGCTGGTGATCGTGCTCACGGCTGTGGTGTGTGTGGTGCCTGGACTTGTAGTCAGCTTCCTGAAACATGATCTCTTTCCCACCCAAACAGACAAGGTATGACCACACCACACTGCCACTATGTAATGCAATATACAGATCATTCTTTCAGGTGTATCTCTTCTGATTGACCAGGTCCGTCGGCTGCAGCAGTCCAGACAGAGACAGGGCCCTCAGGAGCAGAGTCTGAGGCGGGTTCGACGGACCAGCTCCCGGCGCTCGGCCTATGCCTTCTCCCATCAGCAAGGCTTTGGGGAACTCATCACCTCCGGCCAGAACATGAGGAGGAGCACCATCTGCTCAGCGCCCTCTGCTGGGAACTCACCACAACACTCCAACTGGATAGAGAACGTTCTGAAAAGGAAGAATGAAGTGGCCTGTGCCCCTGAGGAGAACATTGTGGAGACAGACAGTAGCAGCAAAGCAACAGAGACAAAAGGACAAACAGATAAAGCTTTGTCTGGACTTTTGCAAAGGGACCAACAATGACCAGCGCATACAAAAAACAACCGACCTCTGACATCAGCACAGTGTACCTCATTTTATATAATGTACATATTTTTAATGGCTGGGTGTTTATTAAAAGACAAGTGTCAATTCAAACCTCAAAGTTGCATTGCAGTCATAACTTTACCATAATTGAACATTTTTTGTTATGATTGTCTACTCAAGGTGAATTGTAACATGTTGAATGAGCAAACGCAACAAATTCAATGAAAAGGATTTATTACAATTTGTAATATTTCACCCAAAAATACAAAAGTTCTTTCTTGATAAAGACATCTGTAAGCATTCAGCTTCAATCATTTATGTAATGTTAATTTAATAATTCATTTCAACTTTCATCATTGGCTCCGTAGAGATTCTTCATTAAACAGACATTGTTGTATTAAAAAAAATCAGGGAGATACAAGGCACTGAAAAGAAAGCAGCAGATCTCTCCCTCTGCAGCAGCTGCCTTAAGACCAGCAGACCTGACTCTAACCAGGTCCAATAAAGTGAACATTGATCGCTCACAGAAGCCAAGAGTGATCATAAATCAGAGCTTCCCACTCTATATCCCCACAAACCTCCAAACACTAAAGCCACTGTAACCTGCTCACACTGAAGCTTTTTCTGCAATGTAATTCACCAAACATGTCTTTATTTATTTCATTGATCAGGAGTCAATGATAATGTAAATAAAGATTTTTTCCCTTTACTTTCAGCATGCAAATAGCTGTTTTGTAATTGTAAAGTGCAAATACTAAGACACATGATCCCTTTATTCTCCACAAAATGCACCCAATTTCAACCTCCTTAAGAAGAAATATTTGTAGAAAATCTTAACTGAAAAAGGCTGATTGATATACTATCTGCTATTTCAACATCTAAAATAAACGTTTTATGAAGGTAACAAATGAATTTACATTTGACACAGTGTTACTCCTCAATAAAAATGGCAGCTCCTGCACCTGGCTTGGTGACGAACAGACTTTGTTTCTCCATAGCAGC
>JAADKR020000002.1:10034815-10047599 GCA_011763505.2 Lythrypnus dalli
TATGGATCTAATGCTGGCTTTGAGTATGCATCAAATATAAAATGTTGAAAATGCTATCAGGGTTTGAGGCGACTGGAACAATGGCAGTAATGTCATAACTACGCGCCAGTGTCGGTGAAGAAACAGCAGAAAGTGTGTATGGTGGGAGTGGTGATCTGTGTCGGGAGGGGACTCATATTCCACACGGGCTGGTAACTTCCTCAAAAACTGTCATCTCTTCGATCCCTCGAGCAAAGAGTTTGACCAACTGGCAGTGCACCCTGGGAAAAAAATAAGACAGAAATATGGGTATATTTAATCTTATTTTAACACAAATTGCCATTATTAACACTGTTAAAATTACAGGCCATTTGGATGGAGAATGTGTTTGGTCATTTGGTGACATCTGGTGGTTGAAAACGGCAAAGGTTTAATATCCTTTCTTGGGAAATAATTGACTCAATAAAAATTATGCACTTCAGAAATGTGTCTGTATATATATCCCCAAACTGTTGCAAAGAGCAATGCTGTATAAATTAATTTATTCAGTCAAACCTTTATTTAACCAGGCAGAGTGGCCGAGTTTGCAGGTTTCTCCTCCAGTTTCTGGATGGGTTTCTTCAATGTGCTCCAGTTTCTCCATCACCCAAAAACATGCACAGCAGCCCCAGCAGCTTTGAAGGTTGGGTCAATTACAAAGGCCAATTTCTCCATTGTGAGATTAATAAAGTGTAAAAAAATTAAATCTCTTTAACAAGAGCATTACAAATGAGCATTGCTGCATTTTCGATAACAACATTCTAGAGCAGTGGTTCAAACCCAGCTTTACATGCTGCCATTGGGTAACATAATCAGAAAACATATTAATTTTCCTTTTTATGTGGACGACACACAGCTGTACTTATCATTTAAACCAAGTCAGACAGATCAAATAGACAGGCTTAGTGCTTGTGTAAAAACACAAGATTGGATTCTTGCTTAACCCAGATAAAACAGAGGCCCCCAAAGACTGAGAGACTCTATCTGAGCAGATTATCACCCTTGACAATGTTAATGTATCCTCTCATTCTACTGTTGGAAATCTTGGAGTCCTATTTGAACAAGATCTTTCTTTTAAAGCACAAATAAACCAGGCCTGTTAAACAGCATTTTTTGACTCGCGTAACATTGCTAAAATAAGACACATTTTGCCTAAATGTGATGCAGAAAAGCTTCTTCATGCATTTGTTTCATTAAGGTTGGACAATTGCAGCTTGCAGCTTGCTGCTCTCTGCGTGCCCAAAATGTTCTCTGAGAAGCTTTCAACGTGTTCAAAATGCAACCGCAAGATTATTAACGAGGGCGAATAGAAGGGAACACATTACTCCTGTGCTCAAGTCTCTCCATTGGCTTCCTGTTGAGTTTAGAATTAAATTTAAAATCCTTCTCCTTACTTATAAGGTCATAAAGGACATAGCTCCAATCCATCTTCAAGACGCTATAGTGCCATATCAGCCAAACAGAGCTCTACGCTTTCAAAATGCAGGGATTTTGGTGACTCCTCGAATTTGTAAAAGCACGATTGGAGGTAGAGCCTTGAGCTACCAAGCTCCGGTTTTATGGAATCAACTTCCAGCTCATGTTAAAGAAGCAGACACAATTTCTACACTCCAGATCAGGCTTACAATGTTCTTCTTTGGATTGGCCTATGGTTAGATCTGCTAGAACTCTAAACCCACAGCCTAAAGCTGCCCTAGGAGTAATTATGCTGGGGGAAGTATGGTGCACTGAGCCCTGTCTTCTTGTTCTCTTTAAAATGTTGCACTATTTTATTGATTTTAGTCTGTTCATTGCTATTCACGTGATGTCCCCTGGCTCTCTCCGACGCCCCCCTGCGGAGTGGCGTCTGTTTCAGGCGACTTTCCAACCGGACTGTACCTCTGCGGTCTTCAGTGTTGGACTTCAGCTCTGCAGTCTATGAACTTCAGCTTCGCAGTGACCAATTGTACCTGACCAGCTCCGCGGTCACCTTTTTAGCTTCTTGAGGCAACGCTTGTTGTGATATCGGGCTATACAAAACTAACCAAAGCTTCTTTTATTATTATGTCCGTTAATATGCTGTGTTCTGGTGTCTGGATAAATGAGGAGAGAAAATAAACCTTGCTGGTCAAAACTGTTTTAAATGGTCCAACAGATCCAGTGGAGACATTTTGTAAAGAGTGCACGGACCTGACGTCAATGGCGGTATGGTTGAGCACTTCTCCATCACAGTTCCAGGCGCTGTAATGGGGGCTGCAGTCACAGGCCGGATGGTCCCTGCACAGAGGACCAAAGATCTGCCTCTTGTGGGACTCTGGGAGGTTCAGGTCCGAGTCACTTTGACACTGGCGAGTCACAAACCGGAAGCGACTCACACGATGCACCTCGACAAACGGTAGATCGAACTGAGAGAGATACGTAGATGTAAGATGTACAAGCATGAAATATTGTACACACAAAGATTTCAAATTAGTTTAATTGTTTATGCAGGGTTTCTGCAGATCATTAAAGCTGTACTACTTCAATTTGACTTTGTACTTTGGCTCCAAATAGCCAGCCAAACCGCTAGTTGGAATGAGCTTCAGGCAGCCCGTGGTCAGTGCACTATTGCCTCCCGCTGTCCATTGTCACGTTCGGCTATAGTTTTGGCTGAAATTTTACACAATTTTTAACTCAAAAGTTGCCAACTCTATCCTATTTGTAATTTAATATAAAAAAGGTCCCCTCATACATCTGCTTATTGTATTTTTTGTAAATTTTAAAATGAGATGTGCAGATTGTTTACATTTGAGGCATTGAACGTCTTTCCATATTTAAAGGCATTAAATTTGACTTGCAGCTACCTGCATAAACACGGTTATGTTATTTGTCATTTTTTTTACTTTTTCCGCTAATGTTTGGATTTAATATGCGTAAAATATGTCTACCTGGTCGTCTTTGCTGGTGTGTCTAATGAGGTGTCGGAGGAAGTCAAAGCGGGAGCACTTGCGGACCAGGATGAGGTCCATGGTCCCGTCCGCAAGGTGAGCGGCCGGAGACAGGCCTTTGGGAGTGCGGGGACAGGCGCAGCTCATACTCGCCACGTTAATGGCCAGAAATTTCCCCCGCACTGAGTGCCACTCGTCATCACGCTCTGAAATATGAACACATGACTAATAACTTGTATGCATTTGTTTTTCTGTAATATTGATTATTTTTGGACAAAATGCATGTGTTGGTAATTATTTGACTTACCGGTGTCAAATGATTCACTGTACTTTTCACCATTCTGTGTAAAAACTTCCCCATTGTGTTCACAGACTACACAGCTGAAAATAAAGAGAAGTGCTACCTTACCACAAAAACAAAAAAATATGACATACAAATGATGGCAGATTTTTTTTAAACATATCTTGCATATGGAGCTTAAAAATAGATTTAAAAACATCTCAGCATTGATATTTCATGTTGTAATTTAAAAGGTTTCTGCAGGACTGAAATAATGAAATATCAGTGCCATTGTGGGTGAAAACTTTTCCTGGGGCGTAGGAATAACTTCCTTCAGTTTCAGTCTGAAAAACACACTTTGAGGGCAGAAAGGCCCAGGGCCAAAACAATGCTGGATTTTGTGCTTTACAAAATGTAATGAACAGTTTCGGGTAGGGATGGGTATCGTTAAGAATTTATTGATATTACTACTAGGCATCGATATTCCTCATCAATCCGGTACTTTAACAATGCTCTTATCGGTACTTTAAAAGCGAAACATATGCACTTTTAGTACTTCAATTTTTTTGATTATGTATTTCCAAATTAAGTTTACTGTAAAAAACTGTAAAATACAACAGGACCGTTATAGCTGGAGCTCATTAGCCCAAGTGGACTAGGAGACGTAGCCTCAGGGTCATTACAATACTGGGTTTTGATCCTTAGTTTCGGTTTTAAAAACACTATTGTCAGAGTACAGAATGAAGCGCTGAAACTCCGTCTATCCATCCATCTTCTTCCTGCTTCATCAGTCCAAGCTACTGAAGGCACAACGCACCAGCCCCTCACGGCTCCTTCCACAAATGGTGGGGTATACAGGAGGAAGGCCCCACCAAGCTCCTGGTGCCGCCAATCCTAGTTGGTCTCATCACAAGGGGCTTTTGAACCGCTCTTTGGCTGAGCCGTCACCTTGGACCTGTTTTCTATGGAACACCCTACCAGGGGCACAAAGCCCCGACAACAGAGCTCTTGGGATCATTTGTTTTCTACTTCCTGAATACATTTTTCAGAACTTGTGTCTACATTTTCAAAGCCTATAATCCAACAAGAATCAATACCATTGCCATTGCATTGATAAAACTCAAGACATTCTGTTCAATTATAAAACATAAAATCTCAATCAAAAATCACCCTGAGGCCTATTATTAAGCTCCAAAAGCATATGTCTCCTTTAATGGTATGTGTCTAGGCAAGAACCTGCTATTTTAATGATTGCAGTTTGATTTTGGTAGTCACATATAAAAAAGACCATCTTAATTACAGCTTGTGAACACTATTACAGTTCATTTTTTAATGTTATATCAGACACAATGCCTTACCCAGCGCGACACCTGCCAGTGTCCCTTGGAGTTCCCATGATGCCTTTAGCTGACAGGTAGGACACTGTTCCTTCATAATAGTGATGCGTGAGAAACATTTTTAGACCTGTCGGAAAGAAAATGGATTGCTTTAAAGATCTATGTGGCCAAATTGCTTTTAAAATAGTGCTGACAATTACTGTTCTCCGTTATTCCTCATCTAGAACTCCTTCTGTCATGGTTCAGTTTAATTTACACCTGACTTAGTCCTAGTTTATTCTGTTTAACACTAGAAAGCCCAGGTTTGTTTTTACCCCCGGTAAAATGAACAGAGGTCAGCCAAATGGTTCCAAAGGGCTGTGAATTGTATATATATAACAATATATATACGTTTCCCGGCCAAGAAAGGTACGCCTCGTGGGTGTAGTGCTGTTTAAGTGTGGAAGCCTGTGCAAAATATGCACAAAATATGGTCCCAGATGCATAATCAGCGATCTTCTAATGGTCCATTTTAGCTCACATTTCTCAGGAATTTCATGCTAAACAACCTACCAGCCAAAAAGCCAAAATGAAAAAACTTTGCAGACTCAACAGGCTTTGAACATGGTCCTGGACCTTGCCAACCCTTGCGATTCAGATGGAGAATACATACACCTGGAGCCGAGTTGAGACTCTAAAGATTTCTTTAGGTAAGAGTTCCAAAATATCCTTTGGCCGGGTGGCTGGCTACAGAGGAGGCATAATTTAGGTTGTTTTGGAACAGGATTCAAATTATATCATTGCCTACATTTTTATCTCATGTTCACCCTAGAGATGAGGACATTTCACCACCTCCAGAAAAGAGAGGTTGACCGGAGACGCACACTCGGCCAACGGAGAAGGCCAGGGGCAGGACCGTATGCCGTGAAGAAACTTTCAGGGGGTCACTCCATCACAGCCCCATGCAATCAAACGCTACGGAGGGAGAACCCACAGCTACGGTCAAAAGAGTGGTGTCCAGTTGCATACAGAGCTTCCACTGCTTCATCACCCTTGACATGCTTCACACTGTCCAGGGGTGCACTGTGCGCCACGGACGCCACACAGAGCACCACTGTTGGTTCCTGAGCCTTCCTGATCTGAGGGCGTTCATTGCAGTCCTTCTCTTGCGGCGTGTGATAAAACTTCCATCACTTTGTGACGCATGGTCGGCAAAACTGGGGCAACAAATGATCAGCAGGAATATCACCCGAAACCGCTTCCAAGATATAATGCAACACCTGCGCTTCGATGACGTGGACACACGCAGTGAACGAGTGGGAACTGACAGGTTTGCTGCAATCTCTGCTATTTGGAAGTCTTTCACTGCCAACTGCATCTTATCCTATAACCCAGGTAGGTACATGACCATCGATGAACAACTTTTCCCCACAAAGACTTGCTGCTGTTTCCTGCAGTACATTGCATAAAAACCCAACAAGTTTGGCATCAAGTTCTGGGCGGCATGTGATTTGAAATCTAAGTATGTGTACAATGTAATCCCATGTCTCTGCAAGGAGACGAGTCGGCTCACTGGCGAAAGACTTTCTGAAAGTGTGGTGATGACGCTCATGGAACCCTTCATGGACTACCACAGACAACTTCTTCACATCACTGTCCCTTGCACAATGACAGCTGAGCCGGCAGACGACCCTCTTTGGCACCGTCAACAAGATTCCTCCTTGGCACCATCAACAAGATTCCACCATCAGCCAAAAACACCATGGGCAGCGACGAATTCAGTACTCAGGTAGGTAGCAGCTATTTTGTTTTGCAACAAAGGTTCGAACATTTATTTAATCTTATCTTTTTCACCAGGTGTACTCAATCTCTGGCGCCACACTGACTGTTTATGCGCCCAAACGGAGAAAGACCCTCTGCGTCCTTAGCAGCACACTCAGTGCGGTTGAGACTGGAGACACCCAGAAAAAGAAGCCAAATACAGTGACAGATTACAACACCATGAAATGCAGTATGGATGCCATGGATCAGATGGTGCGGGAGTATACTGTCCATTCGGGAACACACCGATGGCCAGTCTCTGTGTTTTATAACATGATCGACATAGCTGCCCTGAACGCACATGTCTTTTATCGGGCTGGCATCGGGGTGAAGGAGAGGCGTGGACTTTCTGGTGGAGCTGGCCCATGAGCTTACTCATTCGCATATGGGAGCTAAGCAGGAACAAAAAGAAAGACTTCTTCTGCAGCAACCTCCCCATCCTGGCGACGGGAAAAGGGGAATGTGCCAGGTGAACTGTCGGTGCAGGAAAAATCATGCCACTTTGTGCTGCATTGACTGTTATAGATACACATGCGGAACATGCAGAGAGCAGATGGCATGGTGGTGCCTAAAATGTTCAAAAATGTAGAGAATTATATAGAATTTAGAATCTTTTTGTGTGCAAACATTAAAAATGGAAGACATGAGAAAAACAAGCCTTGTTGACCTATTACTAAATAAGGAAGTAGAAAAGAGTATTATGTTAGCTCAAAGTTAACGTCGCCATTAGGCTGCACTTTGGGCAAAGCCAAAAGTTGGGCTTCAGGGAGTTCTAGTGTTAAAGACCTATTGGAGATCTGGCTCGAGTCTGATAGTACCGTATTCTGAAAGCTTAAGATTTAGTACTTGGTATCAAAAGTTTGCAAAAGAGGTTAGACAGATCTTGGTCACCTGAGAAATCGTATCGGGCAGGCCCCATCCATCTCTTCCTCTCGCTGTCACTTAACACGTCACCAAAAAAACCGTAACCGAGCAGCGAGACGGAATATCTAAGGAATGAGTCATTATGGTGAACCGAGCATACGTCCATTGACTGCGAGTCACCTGGAAAAACAAACCTCGTCAAATCCAGACAGAAAAAGCTGGGACAACCTTTTGTGATTTTTCAGTCAACAAGAGTTTTTGCATGGGTCTAAACGAGGGTGACCACTTGTTACTCTTTTGGTAGTCCAGCACAGATGGACCTCGTCCCACTTTTTCAATGTTGCCATGTGATGAGTCAAAGCAGGCTTTCCAAATTGAAGTTCTTGAATTTTCCTTGAAAGGTGCATTATGTGACTTTTTTATGTTTTATGCTTCACAAAAACAAATCTTGATATTAGTGCGTAATTTACATTTTACTGACCTACCAGCTGTATGTGTATCATGGCACCGCTAAGTTCTATCCCGGTGGCCGTTCTCAATCAATTGTTTTCTTTTTATGGTTTTTGGAAGGTTTTCTCTTTGTAACCATGAACATGGTTCTTTCAGCTGAGAAAACCTACCACATACACTAAACACAATTGATCCTACTATGTCATAGAGGCAATTGTGATGTAAAAGCGCCATGCTAACCCCATACAGCTGCTGGGTCACAAAAGGTCAAATTTGCACAAATATCAAGATTTATTTTAAAAAGTGACACAAGGCACCTTTAAAAAGAACTAGTTTGGAATCCAATTGGCATTAATTGTATTTTGGGGGGAAAATAATGACATTGCGTGACCATTTTTAACGAATACATTTGCTCAAAAGTAGCAGTTGCTTTTGAATATTTAACATAACATTCCAGAAAATAAGTTAAAATAATTAAGATAAAAACAGATTTTTTTGTGATTTATTGAAATAGAAGTATCTGTGCAGCTGCCTATGAACCTTGTATAAAATGTCAGAATTACATAAAATATGACATAATAATTCATACTGCCTACATTCGTAATATTGAGAATCTTAATTTACTACATATAAGTATATTTTGGACCTACAGCTGCTTGAGTATTTGAGGTTTAAAACAGCAAATAAAAATGATGTGGCTTTTTTAACATTTTCATTATGTCTCTCCAATTGTAACCAGAGCTCACAATTTGTCCCACTTTTACTACTTTTAAAGTACTGACCCACAATGATGTGCAGTGCAGAGGTCACAGGGTCGTTGGTGCCCACTGTAGCAAAACAGATGCAGTCTGTGGATCCTGGGGAAGGAATTCATAATTTTAGTCAATTGAAAAAAAAAAAAAACAGAATCACTGTACTTTAAAGAGAACCCTATGTAATGCTGCATGTTTACACAGGCAACTGTGCCACTGTGGCCTTTAATCGGTGGTCTCTAACCTGCAGGTATGATGCCAATTCGTAGTGGGCAAGGCAGTAGCGCCTCCTCTGGGCTGTTGGGGTTCACTGCACTGTCAAGCTGTGTCCTCCAGATCAAACCATGGATTATCTCACTGAACATGCCGTCCCCTCCCACACACACCACTCTGAAATGATACAACAGCAGCTAAATGAAGAGTGCCATTTAGAAAGCAGGCGGATTGTCAATATTAACGAAGACAAATAGAAGGGAGCACATTATTCCTGTGCTCAAGTCTCTCCATTGGCTTCCTGTTGAGTTTAGAATTAAATTCAAAATTATTTTCCTTACTTATAAGGTCATGAAGGACATAGCTCCAATCCATCTTCAAGACGCTATAGTGCCATATCAGCCTAACAGAGCTCTACGCTCTCAAAATGCAGGGCTTTTGGTGATTCCTCAAATATGTAAAAGCACAATTGGAGCCTTTAGCTACCAAGCTCTGGTTTTATTGAATCAACTTCCAGTTCATGTTAAAGAAGCAGATAGTTTCTACATTAAAGACTAGGCTTAAAACGTCGAATTCGAATTAGCCTTTGGTTAGGTCAGCTACAACTCTAATCCCACAGCCTAAAGCTGCATTTAGGAGTAATAATGCTGGGGGAAGTATGGTACACTGAGCCCTGTCCTCTAGCCCCTTGAGGCAACGCGTGTTGTGATATCGGGCTATACAAAACTAACTTGATTGATAACTTGAATATTGTGAGCTGAGAGACGTAGAAAATCAGAGTTTAAAGCAACATCTAAAAAAAAAAATACAGATTTGGCTTTATGCTCAGAATACGATTGTGGTTGTGTCAGAAAGGTACCTTTTCTCGATAACAGCTGAGAGGTAACATCGAGTGCTGTAGATCTATGTAATGCATACGGGTGACCGTATTTAGATTGCCAAAATCTCTCTCTCTCTCTCTCTCTCTCTCTCGTTATCAGTAGATGGACTGGCCACTCCATTGAAGCAATGCTCGTTTACTCGCATTTTTGGGGTCATTGTCTTGTTGAAACACCCTGCACCCAACAACTGCACTTAATCATCCTGGAGTTGATCATTGGCTGAGCCTTTGCTTTTCTGGTTATTCTTCAATCTGTTTTGATGGTTGTTTTCCATTTTCTGCCAGGTGTCTCTGGTTTTGCTCTCCATTTTAAGCATTGGAAATCATTTTAACTGAAAAGTCTAATTTTTTTTGCACTCCATGAGTAGTTCTTCCCTCTCCAATCAACTTTTAAATCACAGTACACTGTTCTTCTCAACAATGTCTTGAACGACTTGAATTTCCTTCAAGCTTCCAAAGAGAAATGCATATTCGAGAAGTTCCTGCTTCATCCTTAAATAGGGGCGACCTGATTCACACCTGTTTATTCCCAACATTGATGGGACTACTAATTGCCCAAGAGCACATCCTGAACAGGGTGCATATCACGAATGCTGGGTCTTGTTGCTTTTCTGAGAATCTACTGCATCTACTGGTAACATGTTTGCAATGAAGCAATAAAAAATATGCTAAAATTCTGAATTCACCTTAGTTCGACTATTACTTTGAACACTACTGTGCGTACAGTGTCTATCACCAAAGCTACATGCCTCCTAATGTTGATTCAAATTGACACAAAAGAATGTTTCAACTTGTGACCGGGTTGCTCATATTGCTACACACCCGTCAAATTGTTTTAGTTCTGCATCAGTCCTCAGGTGGTCCCTTGCATGATTGGCGTACTCCGTCACTGAAGTGAGAAAATATGTTATTGAAAGTAAATCGCTAATATAAAATTAACAGTTAGAAAAGGCTGAATGTAGCTTCGTACCGATGACTTGTGTCGTGATACTGGCCTGCGCAAACAGTGGGGCCACCTTCTGTTCATAGATGCGTTTTCCCTGTTTCTTCCCTCCGTAAGGGTTAATATAGACCAGCAGGTGTTTGGGTCTGCAGCCTGTGACAGGAGCACAACACAGTCTGTATGACAGCGGTCTGTGGCTGTTTTCACAAAACAGTACAATAAAAGAGGAGTGTCAAAGGAATATGACTTTAAATAAACTAAAAATGACAATACCCCAATATTTGAATAAAACTAGCTGCTTGTAATTATAATAATGATATGAATGAATGATAAAGAGGACATATCAAAAGCCATATTTTTGAGACTGTGCATTCAATATTTTGCGTTTTATAATTGGAAATACTGTCTATGAAAGAAGACTGACTTCTGTCAGTGTGGTGCATGCAGTAATGTTGGGGACAAGTGTGCGAGTCCTCCTACTGGCAGCCGTGGGAATAACACATTAAAAAATAAACTTTGTTTAGAGGAAGTAGAAAAAAAACATTGTGCTGAACCACAGAAGAAGAAATAGCTAAAATTACAGGATTAACCCAAGGGTGACTCCAAACAGTATGAATGAAGTGGAATATTACTCCAATGCTAAAACATGGTTTTCTGCTCCAAACAGTCAATTTAGCATGATATGTCCCCTTTAAGTGCAGTAGTCTAGAAGTCATAGAAGTCATACTGAGGGCAGCCAGCTGCTCCTGTACGCTATGGACCCAGCGCTGACACAGAGTGCCATCTTGACAGATAAAAGAGACCTCTGCACACTGCCAGCGGTGGTTATGCCCTCGCTCCACGTAGAAAACTGGAACAGACAAATAAATCATCTTTAAACACAGCATCACCTGAACAACTTCAAAACAAAACAAAAAAGCTTCTCAACGTTATTAGTAACGAATGTGTATGTGGTCAAAACAGTGCCAGTTAATGAATTGATCTATCTATCTCATCTTATCAAAAACACAATAATGGATTATGTTTTTGTTGTATATAGTGCTTTTCAGGATGTTCAAATTATCTTGTTCAAATTATCTTTACACTTTCTTGTATATATTACAATCCATACTTAGTGATGGTAACTACATTACAACGCTGGTGTGACAGGGGATTGAACCTCCAAAATTGAGGTCAATGAATGAACACTACACAACTGAGCAAATGTTTAATGGTCAGTTTCTTCCATTTTTACAGCAGCTTGATCAATTGCACATTATAAGCATCTGTTTTGAATGTCTATCCATGCATCCATCTTCTTCCGCTTAGTCCATTTCTGGGTCGCTATACCAGTAAAGGCCTGCCTGCAGTCTCTCCTGTGCCTCTCGGTTATCTTCCTCCAGCTGCCCTTGTCTTTACTGCTGCGCTCTTCCTCACACACTGCTACAATCTCGGACACTGCCACGCTGCGACACAGACCTGCAACACATGAGAGACAAAATTATAACTAAATATTGATGGAACAGATGGAACGAATGAAATAAATGAAAGGGTGTGATCAGAGGGGATACATGCAAAGCATGTGGGATGAATGGTTGATGAGGTATAACACAAATGCTACGGCAAGGGGGAGCCAGGACGCCAGGTCAGAGAGGTGATATCGGTAACTCCCCACCCAAAGAATGGGTACAAAGTCCCAATAATCACGCTGAACAGGGCAGCAACTGACATGAAAGATTAGATCATGGCGAGTATGAACACCAGGCAACCCCACTGTCCTTTGCACAAGCTAGGTGAAGTACTCTCAGAAGCTCTCCGAGAGGATGTGAATGCAGCATTAACAGCTATCCCTACAGCAACCATCACTGAAACCAATACACTGATATACAATGGGGTGCCAAAGTTTGGGCAACCATGTAATTTTTCATGATTTTTAATACATTTTTAGAAATCATTGATTCTTATGATTTAAAAAAATCAGTTAAATATATCACATAGGAGACGAACACAGTGATATTTGAGAAGTGAAACGAAGCTTATAGGATTTACAGAAAGTGTACAATAATTGTTAAAACAAAATTAGGGAGGTGCATAAATGTCATTTTATTGATTTCAAAACCTTTAGAACCAATTATTGGAACTCAAACTTGGTTTGGTCAACTCATTGACTCTTGACCTTCATACACAAGTGAATCTAATCATTAGGAAGGGTATTTAAGGCCAATTTCAGGCTTTTTCTCCTCTTTGCATCTTCTTTGAAGAGTAGCAACATGGAACGGTCAAATGACCTGAAAACAAAGATTGTTCACCATCATGGATTAGGGGAAGGATCCAGAAAGCTGTTTCAAAGATTTCAGTTGTC
>JAADKR020000002.1:10076541-10098264 GCA_011763505.2 Lythrypnus dalli
TATAAAGGGGAGAACCTGACTCCTCCTGTGAGGAGGAGCCAGGCTCCTGCCATGGTTTCCTATTTGTGACCTAAGGGGTTGTTTGAATGTGACAAACAACCCCACAAGAAGCGAAACGTCATCTACTCAACCAACCCTGTCCAGTTGAAGATTCAAGCTTTTCTACTACAAATGTTACACTGTAATTTGCCAATTAAAGGTATGCACATTTTAAATCTAAAAGGAGAACAAATCTTCATCAGCAGAAAACTGAGTGGCAAATGTGCATACAATCTATTCCTCAATTCCTCAATCTAATGCGTATTATAGGTGCTTTTAGACAAAAAATGCATTAAAAATAGCCCAGTGTATAATAAAACAGCAGTACCTCCTTGATGTTGACGGGCTGAGCAAAAATACTGTAGTTGTCCTTTTCCTGGAGCTGCTGGAGAACTGCTCTAAGCAGAATGTTAAACGGAGTCAACTGCATCTCTAGAACGGACTGCTGCAACCTCATCTGAAAACAGACAAGTACAAGGCTATCTAATACAAGTTTTGTTTTTTTTTAAAAAAGGTATTTTGTAAAAAGTATGCAGAGACTGCACCAGTACCTCTTCCCTCTTGAGCTTTTCCCTCTTTCTGATGAGCTCTAATAATAACCTGGCTCTCTCGAGGTCATGGCGAAGGCGGTGCCATTCTTTTAGCTGCTCCTTAAGGGCTTTGTTTGCCTCCAAACGCTCCTACAATGGGGGGAAAAAAGCGTATCTACAGTCACTTTTGAAGAAGTCTAACTTTTTAATGCACCGTAAAATTACAAACCGTTTGCTTGGATTTGGGTGGAGGAGGGTTGGCCTGCAGCCGCCGAATCAGAGGCACGTTGTTTCTCGACTGTCGTTTCAGCACCCAGTAACTTAACACACGCTCCACAAACGGCCGCTTCCTCTGTACCGACACCTGGTTGAGAATGGTGTCCAAACTGTAAAGACAAATGTCGCAATTAGCAGTTTCAGCATTACCTTGGTTTCCATGGTGTCCATGCGCATTCATCAGTTTCAAACCAGGAAGGTGGGACAACTCCAGGCTACCGTTACATAGCTTTGCATTAGAGCGCAGCTAACAATGTAAACCGCAGGAATAAACAGCAACAATAGTTGCAACAATAGCTCAGGGACACTGTTTTTATGCTAAGCTCAGTTTTGTCACTGTATATTTCTCTCTTTTACTGAAGTTCACATTGTTAGCTATGCTCTAAGACAAAGCCAGGCTGTAAAGCTAGATATCGCCTGGAGTTGTCCCATCTTCCTGGTTTAAAACTGCTGAATGCACTTGAGATGCACCGATCCAGCTTTTTTAATTCAGATACCGATACCGATACTTGTGACTTGAGTATCTACCGATACCCCATACCAACAGATACTACAAGATTTTCTTTAAAGTGGCTGCTGTGAGTGAAAAAGTGAATGGTCCTCTTTGCAAAAGAGAAGACGGTACAGATCAAAGATGAGTCATTTACCAACTGTAATGAAAAACGCATTAAGCAAGGATCACTTTTCTAAACTTAAACAATTTTTGTGTCACCAGGTCATATTTCAGTCTAGTCTCAAACATAAATGCTGAACATGCATTAAGGTCTAAATCAAGAAACATAATTACAATCACAACGTTGATTATAAATAGGTATTTTCTAAAAAATCGTGCAGCCCTACTCTGTTGCCTACCTCGAAGCAGTGATGCTCGGCCCATTGTTGGCTGGTGTCTCTGGTTCTGCTTCTGGCGCAGACTCCACTTTCTTTATCTTCTTCCGGTGCCATGCTTTTGCTCGGGACTTCCCCCTCTTTTCACTCCTCTTTAGACACAAGCCATTCTTCCTGTGCAGTTCCTCATAGATGTTCAGTGGTCTCTTATTGCATCCGTCTGGCGTATGGGCACAGCAATAGGCAGTCTTCGTCACAGAGAAAGTGGTGGTCCCTGATGGTGATACCTCTTTCATCGGCTCTATTTTCATAGACAATCCTGCCTTCTGTGCACAGCTTACATGGAAAGCAGTGTAACAGTTGATTTTGTCACATTGTATACAAGCGCCAATACCTTTCTCTTTGCACAAGTAACAAGTGAGCCTCCAGCGTGCCAGTGGGATATTTCGCACTCCATCGATGGGCTCGATAAAAACAGTATCTGAAAATCCAACCTCAGGCACCCAGATCGCACAGGCTACATGCCCCCACCGGTCATCGTCTGTCTTCTTCAGGGCGCCTCCTCGGTTGGGACAGAAGACGCATTCTGCAGGACGGGAAGGACACTGGAGACAATGGCGACAGAGCCATTGTCCTTCGGGGATGTAGGGCACGCCATAGCACTCCTGATGCACCGCTATATTGCACGAATCACAGAAAAGGATGACATTGCTATCAGCCCCATCGCCGTCCATGCAAATGCAGCACACCGCGTCTTCGTCCACGAGAGACTGGTGGTCACTCTGCCCCTGTGTGGCCATGTGAGACTCCTTCTCAAAGCGGTCCATGAGAAACTCAAACAAGTTGTGTGACACCTGACTGGCGCCTTCGCTTTTCCGTTTTTCATTCATGATGTCCAGCCAGGCGTAATCTTCCTCATCCATATCGTATTCCACCTCCTCGTCGAGCTCCTCGTCAGTCATTTCTGCATATTTGTAATATGTTGGAGGTCTCTTGGGCACCACGGGGAGGTTGTACTCAACTGTCCTGAACTTGGGCTCCAGTAAACCGCTGTTGTTGCTGTGTGTGGCTGCCTGTGAAGCCATCAACGCTGCATGTTTTTTCTGCTGGTTGTTTTTGAGGCGGATCGACCGCACCAAGACTTGCTGA
Organism: Lythrypnus dalli; assembly: GCA_011763505.2. Lineage (NCBI taxonomy): Eukaryota > Metazoa > Chordata > Actinopteri > Gobiiformes > Gobiidae > Lythrypnus > Lythrypnus dalli. The sequence continues at coordinate 10,079,364 of JAADKR020000002.1, forward strand.
GGTTTCTCGTGGTTTTCCTTGTTGCTGTTGCACTCCATGATCTCCTGTGCCGTGGGGTCGTCGTCAGTGATCACGTCCAGCTTGTCATAAATGCTGATCCTGTGAACGCGTCCATCTACCTCCAGCTCGACTATGCGCTGGGCCTGGGCGTAGGTCAGAGTCTCACGATTGGGCGACGGCTTGATGGGGGAGGACTCGCGCTTCAGCACTGATGTGCGCTGGTTGCGGTTCTTTTTCCGCATCTTGAACCGTTTGGACCCTGTGCAGGAAAAGAATTTGTTACAGCACAATTTCAGTTAATATAAAATAAAATTAGTAATATATACACTGCACTAAAAACAGATTTAACCTTCCAAAAGGTAAGCAGTAAATTTATCAGCCAACGCAACATGTAAGAAATCACCAAGTCATAGAATTTAGGAAAATAAATAGTAGTCAACCACAATGTCCTTTATGATCATGACATTAATAGCAATAGAAAATTCAGTTTAATTACAATTTACAAGCCTTATCACCAAGTGGTATTGTATGGTGAAGAAACAAAAAAGCAACATGGTCTTAATATAGATATACAACAGGTATACGTATTTGTTCAAGATTACTTTATTTGCTAAGTTACAATTAGTCATTGTGCTGTTTAAACAGGCACTAATTGAAAGGGTGAGTAGAGTAAGCCGAGAGTATGGCATTTTGTGCTTCCTCAATTTCAACCCCCACACCGGGTTAACATGAGCTCAGCTAAAGAAAAGTGGCAAATTAAGGAGGAGAAATGGCAAAAGCTATGTATTAAATAGGCATTACTCCAGGCTAGTCTGTATGACAAGGAGCCAGTGTATAGCACAGTATGCTTTTGAAAAATATTTAATGTTAAAGGTCCTACTTACATTTATGAGTCTTATGAGGGGGTGGGAGTTCGGCTTGCTATGCTATGCTAATAGATCGCTAACCTAAAAATTGATATAAAGACGCTCGCAATGTTCGCTATTCCTCCTCCAACTCACTCCGAGGGCTGATCCGAGACTGAGCCGCTTTTCTAAATGACAGCCGTCAGGTTGCTGATGTCAGAATCGCTTGGTGTCGTCAGAGAAAATACCAGAGCCAAACAGAAGGACGAATTGAAATTCAAATGCAGTACCCGTTTTTCACCTGTAGATGGAGGTACACAGTTGGTTTCGGCACAAAACAACTTTTTTTTAACAACGATGCACTAAAATGTCAAACTAATGACTAGGATATGTAGACAGGGCTATTAAACATCCGTTTATACTTTATAAAAAAAAGTTGATTTGGGGTTGAGTTGCTCTTAAAGTAGGTCAAAGGGCGTGTAAAAATGGACCCTCAACATAAACAGTCAGTACACCAAATATGTTGTTTACAAGATATAATTCTTTCACGAAAAGAAACAGATGATGAACAGATCTATGCAGTGACGCGTGATATTGTTGGTGTTTACATGGTACTTTGTGTTTCTTGTTTTGTTTGTTTTTTGTGGAATAATGTTCGGTTGGTAGTGGCTGGTTTGGCAATGTAAACGAGCTTGAAAAATGTGTCCGGTTGGACAATTGTTGTTATAAAGACATGGTTGATGTTGTTGGCGTTACCTTTAAATCTGACAGTTTAAAGACCAGGGGGCAAGTACTGCAGTCTTGTTCCCTTTCCTGCTACTGGCTGCATCTACAACAAATATTGACCGGGTGCTGAAAATAACAATGCGCCTTTATACGCTCATGGCCCGAGGGAGCGAGCTGTTAAATTACAACGGTAACCACCAGCTTCAACACGGTCAGCCTCGCTCTGAATGAACATCATCGGCCTGTGCTAATGTTGTGTTGTCTTCATCGACCTTGTATGTTAAAATAAATTGAAAATCGTGCCTCTAAAGCGTATAAATAATTACCCAAGATTTGGGTATGCGGCACAAGGGCCAGATGGTGTTTTATATCGGACAGTGGCCTCTCTACTGGTCCGTAAAACCCATTAGGACACTCCGTCCACAAACCTAGCTTCTGCTAGCATTTAGCCTCACTGTAGGAGGAAATATGGCGACCAGCACAACATGAAATTGGCTCAACTGGAAAAAGTTGTTTCCTCCCCCCCAAAACGGAGACGATTGCCCTTATTTAGACAAAAACGCGATGCTTTAAAGAAGCGCTTTATCATGTGCAAATAATTAGACCCCTCTCACCTGTGTATTTCTAGGATTTCTGCCTTTTAAAACAAGAATGGCGGTGCGGCCTACGGAGCACAGCAGTAGTTAATTCCACATTCAGTCAGCTTCTTCAAATGCGGCCGCGTCGGCACTGAACCGGACAAACCCCCAACAGAAACCGGGGGTCATCCAGGCCTGGGATCTCGGCCGGGCGTGTATTACGGTATTGGGGATATGTATTGACTTGTAGAAAGGCGCAGAGTGGTGGTTTAAAGTAGCAGTCCTCAGCGGCAGCCCGACCGTCTCTTCCCCCAACAACAATGCAGCTGCCAGGCGTTCTGCTGCGACGTCACCGCGTACGCCCGATCACCCGGAAGTGTGTAGTAGCGATTGCATGACATGATGTGGAAGCACAGTAAAAACTGACCGTCCGGGATAGTATAGTTATAGTATGTTTTTATTTACAAAAACACAACCAGGGTAATAAAACTAATAACATGCTCAATTCAAAGAAATATTATGAAGACTCGGTTGGGTAATAGTTTTCTCTGGAACAGGCTGAAGGGGTATCTTCTTTTGATAGAAGGTTGTTTTTTCGTAGGTGGCAGGCCTGCTGGTAGGGAGGCTGGATGGGTGGCTGTGTGGGGACGGTGTACTGGTAGTCTTTCCTCTCATCCAACTGAAAAGACGTTAGTTTATCATAAAAAAGACAGCAGCCCTATGATACAAAGTTGAATAATTAATGGAAAACATCAAACTGGGAATATGCCTGAAGTGGCAATACAAAGAATACCAGCACATTTTAAACATTTTAATTTACATGTATTATTTTAGGGGGCAGGTGAACTATTATCAGCTGAACTAATCAGACATTGAAAAGCATTTTAAATAGGCTTCTATAGCTTTAAATTATACATTACTATTTAAAAATATATATTTTTTACATAATGAGACATGTGGCTGAATATTTGTTTTGCAGAGGACTTCATATTACTGTGATATTTGCAGCAGTTGATGAAAATTGACGCTCTAATGTGTCTAATGTGTCCAAGAGGTAGATTAGAACACAAATTATAAGTTACCTGCAGAGGGTAAGTTCGGTCAGAATCATAGGAGCTAAGATCACCACAGACCAAGAAAGGAACAATGACACGGTTTGGACCCTCTATCTGATTGAAGTCCATATCTGGCAAAGAAATACAGCCCATGGTAAGTCAAAAGGAAAAAAAAGAGTGATTGTAACCAATCACAAAATGTATGGTCATCTAAGAACAAAGACTGTCAACTTCATAAAAAAAAAAAAATAATAATAAAAAACTTGTATTACCATAGGAGTGATCCAGCACAGGATTGGACATATTGGGGTTATATCCCTCAGGAGGCTGGTAATTCTGACAGACAACAAATGCCTCTGAAATTATATAGAAAAACATACCAGTAAGGTTAAATTAACACATCTTTAAATGTAATGTATACTCTTTGCAAGCATGCAAAACAAATATATATATATATATATATATATACATTGCTCTTCTCAGTAGCGCAAGTCAATCCTCCATTGTCCTTTTCTTTTTTTTTACTTAAGGACCAGTCAAGTTGATCCACGCCTTACGGCTCAATGTTTTACCATTTGTCTAGCAAGGGAACTAGTGACAGGAGAATGAAACAATGCACCATCAAATGGTTTACCTACAGTGATGAAAATAAGTATTTGAACGATTTTGCAAGTTCTCCCTCTTAGAAATCTTGGAGGGGTCTGAAATTTTCATCTTGGGTGCATGTCCACCATTCACTGTGGGATAATTACCCAAAAAAAAACAGAAAACACTGTATGAACTTTTTAAATAATACATTTGTATGTTACTGCTGCAAATACATATTTGAACACCTGTGAAAATCAATGTTAATATTTGGTACAGTAGTCTTTGTTAGGATCATTGATACGCCATGAGGTGAGATCTTACACGGAGCCCCAGTCCGAGGGAGATTGACAGTCATGTTTAGCTTCTTCCATTCTCTAATAATTGCTCCAACAGTTGACCTTTTCTTGCCAAGCAGCTTGGCAATTGCCCCGCAGCCCTTTCCAACCAACTACAGGTGTCTGTGCTGTTTAGGCGAGTTTGGTGTCTATGCACCTTTAGTGATAGTGTGAAGTGGACAGGTGTCTTTATGCAGCGAACACCCTCAAACAGGTGCTTCTAATTTAGAGCAATAAGTGGAGTTTAGGCGGACTTTTTAAGAGGCGGCCTAACGGGTCTTTGTGGGCCAGATTTTTTGCTGATAGGCAGGTGTTCAAATACTTATTTCCAGCAGTAACATACAAATAAATTATTCAAAAATCATACATTAATATGGGCATGCACCTACCATGACAAATTCAGACCCCTCCATAATTTCAAAGACTTATTTTCCTAGGTTGAAAACGTTATGTACTCAGTTAATTCCTGGGTCTACTTCATTTGATTTTTTCTGGAACACCAAATTAATATATTTTTTATAAAACTTTCAAATTAGTTTGTGAACTCTGAATGCAATTCAAAACAATGAAGGTCATGAGGTTCTGTCCACAAGCAGCAGATGCGGCTAGAATAGATCCATGACGCCAATTGCAGAATGGCTATATTATCATTCCAAGTTGTGCAGATGAAGGTGTTTGTTATGCATTTCCTTGATAGTGTCACACCGTATCAGACAGTGTTGGTAGGCTACACTACAATGAGAAGATAATTCAATAAGAAGCATTTAGGATTAAGAGAATTTGAGCTTACAAGAAGGTACGAATGATTCAGCGATCTCAAAATGACGTCATTTGTGTCATTAACTGAGTAACAGAGCAGATTATTAGAAATCTAAATGACAAAATGAGACTGATGTTACTCCAACTGAGCTTAACTTAAAATGTAGCAGCAGGGGGTGCTGCTGCTACATTTTAAGTGTTGTGACATTTCTTCAAATGACTCAGAGACACAGCTCGGCTGAGTCATTGCTTTCGGTGCTTGACACATGTGCTGGTGCTTTGGATCATTTATCCCATCATTAGTAAATGGTTAGTAATGGTTTCTCACCAATGCTCGAGTTTCTGCTGCTGCGTGGCTTTGCACAAATCACGCCACTGAAGAAAATCTTCAACTGAGAAAAAAGCAAGGTAACATCCTTGCCTCTGAAAATCTGGGAAACAATACCATTTCAAATACTTGTTTTAATCACAGTTTTAAGAGAAGAAAAATAATATTGAAATGACACATAAATATATTTACTCTTTTGAAGCAAAATTTACTTATGCTTGAAGTTGAGCTTACTTTGGCGACAAATGTCCCCCCTTGTTTCAGTACATGAGTTGTAATGTTTAAAGCCTGAAAACAAAACAAAACATATGTTTGTGTATGCTCTCAGTTTCCTAAGGAATTTTCAATCATAAACGGATGTTTTTAAGCAGTCATCTAACAAATGTAGATGGCAGCTTTGTCTCCAATTAAAAATAATGATAAGTTATGCTAAACCAAACTGACTGGCACGACACGGGCGGCACAGTGGCGCAGCGGTTAACGCTTGTGCTTCACAGCTAGAAGTTTCCGATTTGATTCCCACCTGGACCCTGGACTGGGTCTTTCTGTGTAGTGTTTGCATTTTCTCCCCGTGTCTGCTCTGGTTTCCCCTACCACTACAACAATACATTAGGTAATCCTCCAGTCTGGTGACTCTGACCATGAGCCTGGCTTCACATCTGGAGACGGGACCCCGGGCACTGCACTGCTGCTGCCAACTGCTCCTTACAGAGTGACCAGCGGCATCGAAAGGATGGGTCAAATGCAGAGAATTAATTTCTCTTCCGGGACTGTAAGGGTATAATAAATTAATAAAGACACATTTACTAACGTACAGCCAAAAGAAGTTGAGCTTGAATGTATTCATCGACGTCATGGAGGCCAGTAACTACAGTTAAAAGACAAAAAGTCAGAATAAACCAGGATTTTATGCTCAGCTGCACACAGAAATAAAGGTATCTGACCATCAGGAGCTCCATCACAGACCACTAGGTCAGCTGGCTGACCCTCAAAGTGACAAATGATCTCCTCTGCTGTTGATATCTGAACAAAAATAAATGCTACATCAAATATCTGTTTCGAGTAGAAGAAATGGTCAATAGTTTACATTATGTAGTTTATTGTTACCTTTGTGATATCTCCCTGAATCTGAGTGACTCCAGGCAGAGGAGCCATTGCCTGGAGATCTACAGCAACAATCTTTACTTCATCTTCACCCTTCTCTTCTCGACCTCTGAGGGAAAAAAGACAATACAAATCTGCTTATTCAAAATATTGCATTGCTTGTGTAAGCTCTAAGTCGTACAGGAGTTGTCCGTCATTGACAAAGGTTCTTGAAACAATAGTCTGCTCTTTGTGGTTTGAGTGTTGAAACTAAACTACGGTGTACAGATGATGTCTCTAAAATCTTGTGAGTCTTGTGTGCAGTCTGTGTAAAGACACAAGAACTGACCTAAGTTTTCGACTGAGGACCTGGCTCCAACTGCCTGGAGCGGCACAGAGATCCACAGCTTTATTTACACCTACAGAGATTAAGAGACGATGTATGAGAGCAGAATTTATAAACCACTTACATTATTGTCTGTGTATGTTACCTGTAAACAGGTTGAACTCTTGGTCAAGTTGGAGAAGTTTAAAGGCACTTCTGGCCCTCCAGCCTTCTTCTTTGGCCAAACGGTAATAAATGTCTCTTTTGTCTTTGGAGGACCGACCCATCTTCACGTCCGAACCACTGAACACAACAACATTCACCAGGACATCATTTATAGAAATATATTCTGACAAGCGTTAACACTAGTCCAGACAAAGTGGTGGCAATTCCTCACGTGTCTCGTCAGTTGTAACAAAACTAAAATAATTTGTTAATATACGGTAGGTGGATTTGGTTTATTCGGTAAATTATGTACTCACGTTTACACAAAGGATGTTTAATAAAATCGGTTTGGTGCACACCGAGGATATTTAAATATAAATCCCACAGCGACAATATTAAATGAACCTTGTCGCACACTTGCACTGCTTCCGCTGTTGATGATGGAAGGACCCTTTTACAGCTGCCCGCCGCTGCGCCTAACTTAAAAGAACCAACTCTGTCTTCTCGTATTTTGTAAACGTAAATCTCGACATCTGTAAGCCTGTAAACTTCATTTGTTGGAATCATCACCATTATAAGCCATTTTAAATTTAAGGTAACAGGATATTTTAGAAAACAACATTTCCATTGATTATGTAAAGCAGCACTAACTCAAATCCTCAAGGAAAGACATAAGAACCCCCACCCCCCCACCTTGCTAACACAGGGTGACAATATTTTGATTTCCAAAAGAGGGGACATTTGGCGCAGCATCCAGACGCAAAATCAAACAGGCTTCTCGGAGGTTGGTGAATATGCTTTATTATGCTTCAATGGTGCAAAATTAACTTCTGTATTAAAATAAAATTAAAGCCGCAAGCGGCGATACAGGCCATCGCCCCGGCGCAACTCCCTCTCACGCCACCGCTCTGCCAGACTTCACTTGCCTTGTCCACATCTATTACTAAGAATGTATTCCTGGCCAAATCTACATTATTCAAGATATTGTTGTACCGTATTGGCCCGAATATAAGACGGTGTTTTTTGCATTGAAATGGCACTGAAAAAGTGGGGGTAGTCTTATATTCGGGGTCTAGACATTATACCCATTCACAACTATGACAGCCCCTGTCTCCCCGTCTCTGACCGCACCGCAGCGCGCGCTCCTGTATCTGAGCCGCGGAGCCGGAGCCGCGTGCTCCTGTGCCCGTGGGCGGAGCCGGAGCAGCGGAGCCTGCAAGACAGTCCAGCTGCAGCCCCGGAGCCTGAGCCCCGGAGTCCCGGAGCCTGAGCCGCGCGTAACAGTAGAACCGCGTGGACACGTTAAATGCCTTTGATCCTACGAGCGCTTCGCTGCAGAGCCTGCGCCCAATCCAGACCAGATCTGTAAATATCCTGAGTTTTATCAGTGTAGTGAGACCCAGGGTCACACTCGTCTCACTGCTCGTGCACTCACCCTTCTGCGTCCGCTTCCGTGCGCGTGACCTCGTCAGTCGGCAAAACAGGGGCGCATCTCAGCGGAGTATTATAATTTGCATTATTTTATTGCCATGTTTTTCCTTATTCAGATTTGTTTCAAGACTACAGTTAAAGTTAGACTTCACTTTGATGGTTAATTATTTTCTGTATGAAAATTATATTGTGTTCAAAAAGTCTTTTTTCAAACTTCGTCCTATAATCAGGGCCGTCTTATGTTCGGGCCAATACAGTATTCAGTTGTAAGCAGTGCACATGCACATGGCCCCTGTAGTGCCTCTAATGAGCCCCTCGGGGCCCTAGGCCTCACTTTGGGAGTCCATGTGGTACAGTATAGGTCTGGTCAACTTTGATTGGTTTAAAGAATGTTGCTGCCAAAGATAAAGTAAGTGATGTGTTTGCTCTCCTTATTGAAGGGATCTAGTATTGTCATAATATTACAAACGCAGCTGTTGAACCTCCCACTGGTCAAACTGTTCAGAATGGAGCATAAGTCTGAATAGTTTTTTTTTGTTTTGTTTTGAGCATTAAGACTTCCTGGATTTGTCTAGAAAGTTGCAGACATTTCTGTAAAATTGTTTTTTTAGCCACATATACAAGTTCATACATTTCAAACAGTAACACTTATAAAAAAATGGCTGATTATTGTAGCCCCATGTCTGTAGATGGCATTGGTCAAGTATGAGCTCATTCTGCTCAAAAACCTAGGACTAGTTTGTTAAAACATCTGGTGAGCAAAATCATCTCTGGGATTTCAATCCAAAATGGCCGAGCTATAATGATGTTTTAGGACTGTCTCCTTGTGCTGTATCACTGTGGCCCACCCAAATTAGCTTGGGCCAAAAAATCTTGTTCCCAATCGCATAGGGGTCAACTTCCAGGGGGTGCTGACAAGCCCTTCTGTGTGTGGCGTGTGCATGTCGCCCATTCACACGCAATTTTCACCAACCCTGATCATTTGGGCCAATTTCTGTATGTACTTTTCCATGTGAAAGCCTCCAAAAACGCCATCATAATAAAAAGAAAAAATGAAGGAGAACAATTGGCCCAAATGATCAGGTCACCTAATCACCAAGACTACGTCTTACCTAGGGCCTAATGAAGTCTCTAAAAACTTGAAACAAAATGATAGCTCTCCGACTTAGACCCTTTTCAAAGAAATAAACAATATGGTCTGATCAGTAAAATCCGGCTTTAACAATATACCTCTGAATAACCATACTATAAATAATAGAAGAGTCTCACAAAGATACTAACTGAACAAACAAAATAGGATCTATACATTTCATCTTTAGTTGTCTTCCTCCAACTGCTTTTCTTCTTCATCCTGCTTTTCCTCTTCATCCTCGTTAGCCCATCCATATTTTGCTGCAGAGCTGATCTTTCCTAGCAGTTTGTGGTTGCTAAACAAATAAGTATGAAAGTCTTTGAAAGACATGTCTTTGAAGTTGTACTGAACTAGTAAAATCCCCTTTAGTGACTCTACATAGAGCTGATGCCTCTTCTTGGTCCACTGGCTTTGCATTAGTGAAAAACCCAACATTTGCATTGTAGGAAGTGCAAAGACAAACTATGCAGCATTCAGTAGGTCTGAGCAATATGCAATGCTTTTTGCCTTCTTAATATACTCTGGTGTAATTGCAGCCATTGAACTCATCATGGTTGCATAGTTACTGTGAATTGACAGCCCTGTCTGCTCTGCTCCCTGTTACCCTGTGTGTGGGTGTGTGTGTTTGCTCTGCTCCCTCTCTCGCGCAGAGGGAGCCGGTAATTACGTTGCACACCAAAGTAGTACTGCTGTAAAGCGCCGGTCAATTTACGTACACGCATATGAAAAACAGTGAACATCAGACATTTTCATGAATTTATAAAATTTATACCCACCCGGAAGTAAAAAGTGGAATGTCCGTGCAAAAGAGGACATTTGGTCACCCGAAACATGTAAATCTTAATTAACCTCACACATAAAAAAATACATCACACATTTGTTTATTTATATATTTTATATTGAACGTTTATGTAGAAAAACATTTGTGAAAAAAAAATGTCACCATTTATTATGTACAAAACTAAATATTTATTTTCAGCTTTAAACAAAAAGTCAAACTGAAAACTTACTGAACATTAAAATAATACTTCATAAAAATAAATACAAAACAGTAAAAAAAAAAAAAAACAATTTAAAAAACAAAAATCTTAAAAAGAGGTTTGCATTGACTGTGCACATGGCAAGAATCTTCAAAACATTTCAAAACAGAAATAAAATGTTCCTCACAAAGTGACCACATTTTAATGATTCGAAAATTAAGGCACGTTGGAATAAGTAACTGCGTCAATTACATGTCCATTCAATTCCATGGCCAATCAAAGGCTGCCCTGGCTGGATGAGGTAGATGAAGGGGAAGCAGAGGGGTCTGTGATGTTGTGGAGTGTGATTTTGTGGCTCTCCGTTTGTTGGGACTTGGTGCCCATGAGCCAGGGGTGAACCAAAATCTGCTCCAGTGTCGGCCTATCTGAAGGCTGAAGACTCAAACACCAACCAATAAGCTGCTGGCATTCTGTGAGAGAACAACAAAGATGTAAAAGGTTTAACTTTTTTTACTGAAAAACTCGCACCATGAATACAGCAAACTGAATCCCATTATATTATATCCTAATACAACAGAATTATATGGAGAATGGAAGTTGGATTAGGTTCCATTATGAGCAAGATTGGCAGCTGTAAAGTTTGGCCTTACTGACCTTGAGAAACCTGTCCTCTGTACATGACGTGCCCATTGAGGATCTCCTCGTCCTGTTCGAATGGGACGTCGCCACAAACCATGTCATACAAAAGCACACCCAAGGACCACACTGTTGCAGATGGACCGTGGTACTGCTTTAGTCTGATCCACTCTGGAGGGCTGTACACACGAGTGCCTAAACAAAAAAGGAAAAAGAACAAAAAGTAAGAAAAAGGAAGGCAGGTTCTATATCAAATTATTTAGGTTTTTGGAAATGATTCTAAATCCATTTGTAACAAGTCTTAAAGAATGTCTTACAACCATCACATGGGAAAAACTCAACAAGCACAATGACCAAATAATCTACTAAATAAAAACCCTTGAATCAGAACAAAAATCTCACCATCAAAATCAGTGTATGCGGAGTCTTTTAGAAAAGCCCCCGAACCAAAGTCAAGAAGTTTGAGCTGACCAGTCCTTAAATCCACGAGGAGATTCTCATCCTTAATGTCTCTGTGTACCACACCACAGCTGAAACAATGCTCAACTGCTTTCAAAACTTGCAGGAAGAACCCTCGTGCAACGTCCTCATTCAAAGTGCCCCTCTCGGTGATGTAGTCAAACAGGTCCTGAGCTGGCTCAGGACGCTCCATCACCATCAGCCAACCGTCGGGGCGCTCCCACCAGTCCAAAAGCTGCACCACACCCTCAAAACCACATCCCACTTTCTCCAGCAGGACGATCTCTAAAGGAATTATACCACTGGCCTAAATGAGATGGAGAAAGAATATATTTAAGAAAAGAGTTTCCGTTTATTCTTTATTATATTATTACTTTGTATACTTTACATTAGTTGTTCAATACTATGTTTGTTTGTATTAATTGTTGCATTTGTCTGTGCTATAGCAAAATTAGCTCAATGTCTGCCAGAGGGCGCCAGTGAGCTTCGGGAAAAACTACACTAATGCAAACTGCAAAAACGCAATACATAAAAATTAACATTTAAAAGATATCTGAAATATGTATAAATTCTAATTACAGCACCTGCAAGTATCTAAACATAATCCAGTTTATGCCCTCAAAAGTGTAGTTTTTAAAAGATGCTACTTTAGCAAAACACAAGATAATTCCTCACCAGTGTGCTCCACTCTGTTACTCTGTCTCTGCAAACATGCTTCACTGCCACCTGAAAGCAAGAGAAAGTGATTAATACTTGTATTTGCAATGAGACGCTTATTAAACATATCTCCATTTAGATCTACAAGAACGCTATTTTTTGGTCTAAAGTAGACTTTCATTCTAAATTGCTTTAAGGTTGGAAGAGATCACAGGATATATACAAAAATAAAGAACACAAATAGAAATTTACATGGCTGTCAATTGATTCGTTGGACCTAAATGACTTCAAATATGACCAACATCCGTAAACATGGCTGCTCTTTGTGCCTGAAGTTTGACGTTGCAGCCATGTGACCTGGACCAAAACAAAGCCTGTCCAGTGGCGCTCATACCGGTATACCATCAGCCACGCGGACTGCGGCGTAGACGGTACCAAAGCCTCCGCTGCCCAACACTGATCCAAGCCGGTACTGTTTCTCAAATGGTAGCCTCTCCGTTTTGGCTGCAATCACAAAGAAATATTTTGATTGATTACTTTGGCACGGCATTCATACATGCACGCAGACCATGTGGAGTCAAGCTGCTAATGTAACACAAACCGGGCAGGCTAACCGACTGACCTTGTTTTTCTCGACACATTGCCACTGACCTAAAACGTAAATAGTAAACGATAAAAAAATAAGACACCCATTCTGTACTCACAACATTGACTTCCTGTTTCTGCCAGAATGCACTTTAAAATCCTACTCCTCACTCATAAATTCATCACCGGACACGCACCATCATACCTACAGGGGCTTCTCTCACAGCAAACCTCCACCCGCAGCCTCAGGTCCTCCAGCAGCTTCCTAGTCCATGTTCCCACTACCAAGCTCCGAACCATGGGGGATAGCTCTGGAACAGCCTCCCTCTGGAGATGAGAGAAACTCAGAGCTTGGACTCTTTTAAAGTTAAACTGAAAACGTACGTGGCATATAGGTGCTAGTCTGTTTCTTTTAACGTGTCCTTTTTGCTGTAGCACTCTTAAAATCTGTTATTATTATTATTATTATTATTATTATTATTATTATTATTATTATTAGACAAAATAGAGCCAGTCCAATAAAAACAAAGCTAACCACTATCTATTCCGACGCAGTTTGACTCGATGAAGGCACCATGTTTATTAAAAAAAATACTGCTCACGTTAAGGTTAGGTCATGGTTTGGATAATATAGTACTTTAGAATCTTTCTGTATATATAAAATAATGCCACGGGATCAGTGGGTTGACTGGATCTCTGCAGCTCCGCGTGAGACCTTTGGTTACCTTGCTGCTGCAGCTGAAGCTTCGCCGGTAGCGTTAAATCCATGCTGGTTGAGATGGGAGGAAAGGCGCCTAATTTCGAGAGCAGCATGCTGCCTCAAACAAAATTCGAGTTTTAGTTACGGGCGTGATATCAGAACGTGACGGAAATCCTTTAAAATAGCAGTCATGTCAACACGATGGGAAAGCCCAACACGAAGAATCGCGCCGCATGCTCAGCCGCTGAACCGTTTAAATCAATGTTTTGATTTAGACTGATATCCCTCCGCCTCAAACCACACACCCGATCAGCGCAAATACAACAAAGTATTTAAATAATCTAATCCCTGATGTTTACCAAACCAGACACAGACACATTCACTGCACGATCAATGTATGGTATGTAATTCTCTGAAGATTGGCAAAGAAATAATAACAATGCAACGAATATAAGGGACTATTTTATTGTGTGGGGAAATAGCGCTTAAACACACGGTAGTAACGCGGGTGCTGAGAGGTGCTTTGTATCTGTCTCTTGACAAAAAAGAGAATACATTTAGCCTTGCCTGTGTTGTAGAGATTTAGAGAAAATATTATAAAATATTCATACTAGCACAATATGTCTTTTCACCACTATTATCCATTGAATTATAACATTTATTATGTCAAAAATGGCATACGAATATTATTGAATATATTATGTCGGCTACATATGCCATGACAGATTTGTCATTTGTCATTAATTAAATTATATTGTTATTAATAATGTATTCATTTAAATATGAGTCAACAATTGAAACACAGTTTCAGAGTGTAGTTTTTGGCAATATATTGTAGCTGTGACATTTCTACTTTTTTGTGATAACTTCAAAATTGATAAGTAGTTCATTGCACATAAATATATTCAGAAAACAACATAAGTGTTTGGAGCGGGGAGCCAAAACAGAAAAAATGGGAAAATGTGTAATTATTGTCATCCCTCCCCCACATTTACTATCTAGATGGTGGGAGACAAAAATTGACTGCACATCAAGTGCTTACCTGAGATTTTTCTTGGCCTGCCACTACAGCCCTTAACTTGAACTGAGCCTGTTGTCTGCCATTTTTTCACTATAATGCTCACAGTGGAAACTGACTGCAGAAATCTCTGAGATAGTTTTTTGTATCTTTCCCATAAACCGGGGGTCGGCAACCCGCTCTAGAGCCCAGTGGATTGGAAAATAATTGCATGTTTTCTTTTTTTCTCGCGCTCACCACACAAACGGGCAGCTCGCTCTGTGGCCGCTGGACTGAGGCTTTACATTGCCTTTAATACAGATATTAACACAGAAATAGACGATGCATAAAGTACCAGGTCTGCGATGCTGTAGCCAATAAAACACATGCACAGGGCAGACAGAGCAGGTCAGAGAAGGTCCACAGTCTCCAGACTCAGCCCAGGACACGGTCAGAGAGGTGAGTCCTGCTATGAAATGTTAAGAACTGCAGCCTCAAATTTTTAAATCCGCAACCCCAGACTAATAATAAGATACAGTAAGCATCATGTACAACGTTTCTAGCACTTCCCCAATTAAAAGAAAGTCAAACATTAGATATATGGAATATTAAACAACAAATTCTACATCACTCTGAACACTTTACATTTTAATTAAAACTCTTGTCCTGAAGTCGACCTGATTTTATGCTGGTTCAGCATAAAATCAGGCATAATTGCATTATGCAATAAGTCCATAATGCAATTATTTTTTGCTACTGCCCATGGATCTTCCAGGACAATTTACTATCTTGACGAAAATGCAAACAGCTGGGATAAAAATCTTTCATTAGAAGTTTGCTAGTACATCACTTGCTGGCATTACTGTTTCAGACATCATAGAAAGTGTTCATGGAGTTCAAAGAAGTTGTCAATGCCTCTTTTTCATTTGATGTTACAACAAACACCTAGCCTGGTTAACAGTCTGGGGAAGAGGATAAAATGAGGCGTGGTTAACGCCGATACAAGTGCCTTTCATAAGCATCTGTACGCTGCTGTCATGGTGCGTTCCAGGAACTGCGATGTTTCCCACTTGAAAATGGCGAGACCCGACCTCAGAGCTTTTTGGCTGAATAAACTCAAATGTAAACACAACAGCTCGTGCTATAACAGGAGCTAATACGATGCTAATGCTACAACAGGAGCTAATACAATGTTATGTGGACTTTTTCTCTCCGTAATTCCCAGTTTGAGTGGCTCCAATGCATTTTTCTCAGTTTGAAGTTTCCTCGTTCCCAGTCGCCTGAAACGCACCATTAGCCAGTCGTATCAGTTTTACCTGATGGTTTGCAGTACGACGGAAATTAAACAAGGAAGAACACTGCTTATTATTATAATTATTTTTAAAACACGGTCTAAAGCTACATTGAAAGAGACCTTCATGTCTGCTGCCATCTTAGATACGGAAGCATAAAAAAAACTACAAGTTCAAAGTGTTGCAAAGTACCCGTCATCGGCTTGTCCCTCCCTGCTCTGTGATTAGGGCCCTACAAAGAAAAAGTAAAAAGACATAATTACTTCAGTGTTGTCTCATGAAAAGATATTATAAAATATTTGCAGGATTGTGAGGGGTGTACTTACTTTTGTTTTGAGAGACATTGTAACAGAAGCAGAAGCTTACATATCACTTATGACTATTCATCCATTTCAATTCTTCACCCCCTTAAGCACTTATTGTATATGCTTTAAATGTGAATCTCAAGCAATTTCACGAATGCTGATATTTTGTTGTCAGAAACTCTTCAACTTCAGCATATGCTAATAAATGTGAATAGTATACTAGGCTAATACATGCCAAAATGAAATGAAGTGATTAATGGACGAGAACATAGAACAGAACTAGCAGTAGTACACTGACCCTGTCCCTTCTGTTTTGCCCACTGCAGTAGGACTTGAAAACATGAACGTGCTACAACAATAAATACATAGTGATATGATCTCACGCATATTTCCACTGCACTAAGCGAAGCAGGAAATAGGTCAGACTCTAAATAAAGCTGGTGAACACGCGATCCACTGGTCAGCACAAGTGATGTCACTGTCAACACGGATGGGGTTCTCATCCTCTGCGTGACCTCTGATGTTTAGGCACACGCAGATATGGGCTTGTGGAGCTCAGCAAATGCAAGACATAGGCAACATAAACAATGTGATACTAAATGAATGCAGGCATGTTCATTGTGGTGTACGTGAATTTTGTTTTAAATCCAAATTAATAGGATTTAAAACAAAATCCTATTAATTTGGATTGCAAACTAATATTTTTAATGTGCATTTTTACCTACCAATAAAATATGCAAAAAACATCGGATTCTGGCTCATAAACGAGATCACTTTCAGAGAAACTTGCAATTATTGATTTGTTTGCAATAAAAAAAAAAAGTAAAAATACTGACCATAACATTGATCAAGGGATTAAATGTAAATAAATTAATTTTGTCAAAATTAAGTCTTTAAATACAATACAAAAGCATTGATGATTCAAACAACTTGATTGTAGTTGACCTTATGGACTCAGCGGCTATGGGTGGTATATATGGCACCTGTACTTTTCATCACAGTGGCCTCTGTGATTTGTTTTGTAAGTTTTCAGGATAATTTCTTCATCATAACCTCAGATACAGTTCGTCAGCAAAGAAGAGCCATGAAAACCAGTCATAGCTGCTGTATTACTATTATAAAAAATATTATATACTATTTCCAACAGCAGTGCAGAGTACCTGGCCTTCTTGGAGTCCCTGGGAGGGGTACTAGAGAGGGCCCCAACTGGGGACTCCATTGTTCTCTTGGGGGAC
Organism: Lythrypnus dalli; assembly: GCA_011763505.2. Classification (NCBI taxonomy): domain Eukaryota; kingdom Metazoa; phylum Chordata; class Actinopteri; order Gobiiformes; family Gobiidae; genus Lythrypnus; species Lythrypnus dalli. The sequence continues at coordinate 10,096,560 of JAADKR020000002.1, forward strand.
TTCAGCAGGAGCAGTGTGGTTTTCGTGCCGGTCGCGGAACACTGGACCAGCTCTACACCCTTCATCAGGTGCTTGAGGGTTCATGGGAGTACACCCAACCAGTCTACATGTGCTTTGTGGATCTGGAGAAGGCGTTTGACCGTGTCCCTTGTGGTATTCGATGGGGGGTGCTTCGGGAGCATGGGGTCGGAGGTTCTTTGCTAAGGGCTGTCAGTTCCCTGTACGACCGCAGCAGGAGTCTGGTTCGCATTGCCGGCAGTAAGTCAGACCTGTTCCCGGTGCATGTCGGTCTCCGCCAGGGCTGTCCTTTGTCACCGGTTCTGTTCATAATTTTTATGTACAGAATTTCTTGGCGCAGCCAGGGGCCAGAGGGGGTCTGGTTTGGTGACCTCAGGATCTCATCTCTGCTGTTTGCGCATGATGTTGTTCTGTTGGCTTCATCAAATCAGGACCTCCAGCATGCACTGGGAAAGTTTGCAGCCGAGTGTGAAGCGACCGGGATGAAAATCAGCACCTCCAAATCCGAGGCCATGGTTCTTGACCGGAAAAAGGTGGCTTGCCCTCTCCAGGTCGGTGGAGAGTCCTTGCCTCAAGTGGAGAAGTTCAAGTATCTCTATAGTATATCTATAAGAAGGAGCTGAGTCGAAAGGCAAAGCTCTCGATTTACCGGTCGATCTACGTTCCCACTCTCACCTATGGTCACGAGATCTGGGTAGTGACTGAAAGGACAAGATTGAGGATACAAGCGGTGGAAATGAGATTCCTTCGCAGCGTGGCTGGGCTCACCCTTAGAGATAGGGTGAGGCGCTCAGTCATTCGCGAGGGGCTTTGAGTAGAACCGATGCTCCTTCGCGTCAAAAGGAGCCAGCTGAGGTGGTTCGGGCTTCTGTTTCAGATGCCACCTGGTCGCCTCCCTATACATTCCTCTGTTTGGTGGAAAGATAACAAATCTTTCAACATGAAAATGCATCAATCTTTTGCATTTGTGGCATTAAAAAGTTGTGTTTGAGCATTAAAATGGCATTACAAAGCATTAAATTGGACTTGCAGTTTCATACCTGTAAAATCCCAGATGAACAGGTTCAATTGGTAGTCATTCTCAAGGCACTTTTCAGCACCTTATAAGTATCTAACCAATTATTCAAACACCTCCTACCTATTTGAATTCACATTCAATTACTGATGGTAAGTAATTGTAAAGATATATCTCAATTCAAAGAGCATTTACAATTTTCCCCCTATTCTCCCACATTTGTGTTTTAATTTAGTAGTTCCCACCCTTGTTTGTTACCACTTTGTAACAAACAACCTCTTGGGCCTTTTATATTGTATGCTCCATATATATATATATATATATGAACAGCTTTCATTTGAAAATAATATTCAAATGTTCAGTTTTACCAGCTTTTTTGATCTGACATAATTCCCCATTATTGCTTACTTAAAATACTGCTTTACTTCAGGATAAAATAGCTTTACAAACCAGTTGTTTGGTTTCCCTCCAGAAACCAGCTTCAGACTCTGATACTAACACCCCACAGCACGCACGCACATACATACACACACACACACACACACACACATACAGGAGTAAAAGTGGAGTACGATAGAATGAGGCTGAGCACAAATGAACCGGGTAAGGAGACACAATCTGAGGAGCTGTCTGCATAGCGAGCAGCCCATCAGCCAGGGCCACCAGAGGGCG